>CAXITT010000168.1:479499-499299 GCA_964033795.1 Lymnaea stagnalis
CTCAACACTGAATATTTTAAAACGGTTGTAGTAATTTAAAAACCTTTGTGGGCGATAGAACAACATCTCACTAAATTTTTATCGCATTCTGAAAAAATGAAAAATGGTATATAGCGCATAGAAAATTATTTTTTACAAAGCTCATATAAGAAAAAATATGAATTTGGGTCAACGGCCGAAAACGGAATATTTTAAAAGTGTTGTAATGAATGAGTAAAATGGGTATGTTTATAGATAACAACTCGTCAAAGTTTTGTCGCAATCGCATGAATGGTGCAGGAGCGCATACGGTTTGAAATTATACTTATAAAGCTCGTATAAGAAAAAAACGTAAATAGGGCCCCTGGCTCAAATTGGAATATTTTGAAAAGTTTATAATAATTTAAAAACCTTTGCGGCCGTGCTACCAACATCTCACCAAAGTGTTATTGCAATCGGATAAATGGCGTAGGGGCGCATATAAAAAATATTTTTTACAAAGCTCATATTAGAAAAATACGAATCAAGGGGCAACAGCCGAAAACAGAATATTTTTAAAAGTTTTTAAATAACACAGTAAAATGCACTAGC
Organism: Lymnaea stagnalis; assembly: GCA_964033795.1. Lineage (NCBI taxonomy): Eukaryota > Metazoa > Mollusca > Gastropoda > Lymnaeidae > Lymnaea > Lymnaea stagnalis. Next base: position 480,070 of record CAXITT010000168.1, read on the forward strand.
GCATGGACAACAACTCACTAAGTTTTGTAGCAATCGCATGATTGGTGTAGGAGCTCATACGGTTTGAAAATATATTTATATAGCTCATACAAGGAAAAACGAATATAAGGCCCCTTGCTCAAAACGGAATACTTTAAAACGGTTGTAATAATTTAGAAACTTTTATGGACATGGTTGCAACATCTCACCAAAGTTTTATCAGAATCGGATAAATGGCGTAGAAGCGCATATGAAAATTATTTTTTACAAAGCTCATATTAGAAAAAATACGAATTAAGGGCTAACGGCCGAAAACGGAATATTTTTAAAAGTGTTTAAATAACACAGTAAATGCACTGGCGCATGGACAACAACTCACTAAGTTTTGTAGCAATCGCTTGATTGGTGTAGGAGCGCATACGGTTTGAAAATATATTTATATAGCTCATATTAGGAAAATGCAACATAGAGCCCCTGGCTCGAAACTGAATATTTTAAAACGGTTGTAATAATTCAGAAACATTTACGGACATGCTTGCAACATCTCACCAAAGTGTTATCAGAATCGGATAAATGGCGTAGTAGCGCATGTGGAAAATATTTTTTACAAAGTTCATAGAAGAAAAAAAACGAATCAAGGGCTAACGGCTAACAAAACACTTTATAAGGTTTTTAATGACTTATTTAAATTTCTATTTATTTGGACCACAACTGACCAAAGTTTTGTTTCAATCGCATGAATGGTGTAGGAGCGCATACGAGACATACAGACATACAAACATTCATTTTTATATATATAGACTAGTGAATTAACAAATGGGGCATGGAATTAAATGAAACCAAATGCTACACAATGAGCATCTCAAGAAAAAAAATCAACCTATATGTACTAACTAAACGAGACAATTCTCCAACAAGTATAAAAAAAATCCATACCTTTAAATTCTCTTCTCAAATAACCTAAAATGGTCGTCCCCCCCCCCCCCGTATATACAAAATTAAAAAAAAAAGCCAACTCAACACTTGGTTTCATTCGAAGAAATCTGCGCCACCACCCAACTTCCTGCAAACGAAACGAAGTGGCTATTCGTACCCGGGTACCAGAAGTGAGAGGTTGCGATTGTCATCCGAATAGCATTGGTCTAATGGGACCCGGGTGCGAATGGCGGTGCTGCGTGTCTAGGGCCATTTAGAATAAATGCTATTCGGATGTCGGTAGTTTATTTTAGTTAAACTGCAGAAGTAATTTTAAAACCATATAGTCCATTCAATTATCTTTCATTTGATACCTCATTTTGTCTTGCAAACCCAACAATAATACTTTGAATAGTTTTTTAATCCCAACCAAACGAAATGCCTATCTTGCACACGTCCGTTCACTACAACAATATGGTGCGATCATCTGGGACCCACACTTAAAACAAGACGTGGACAAGATGGAGTGAATCCAACGTAACGCGGTACGTTTTATTGCTCGTGACTACAAGTCCACCACTTCTGGCTTCGTCACTGGCCTCTTAAAAAGATTTGACATCTCCTCCTTTAAAGATAAACGAGAGGGACTCCGCCTGATATTCTTATATAAAGTGGTCATTGGGCTGGTGCCGGTCATCCCAGCAGGCACGTACCTCACCCCACAGAAGCCGGGTCAATTGATCAGAGCCAAACACTCACTGAACACTGACTTCACCACTGAAAACCCCATAAACAATTACACCCGAAACAATAGCAAATGCTTCATCGTGCCTCGGTGCAGTAAAAACAATCATTCTTCCCACGCACAATAATTGCTTGGAACCAACTGGACGATGCCGCTATGGACTCGACGTCGATCGAAATCTTCAAGGCTGCCCTGGCATCAGCTAGGAGCTGTTAGAATAGCAACATCGCTCTCCAACCGTTGCCCATATGCCAGTATATTATGGACGTAGCAAAGAACACTACCAAAACCAGAACCAGAACCAGAATTGTGTGGTGGTCTGACTTATGTTTTGACTTTGAAAGGTATCTCTCGTATGAGATATCCTCTTGTTACTCTGGTCTAGGGGATGAATTTAATTAAGCCAAATTACCACACAAACATAACATATCTATATACATATACACCAGGGGTCTCAAACTCAAATCATCTGGGGGCCGCAGGAGGCATAGTCTGAGTGAGACTGGACCGCATCAAGTATTCCACACAAAAAAAAACAATAACAAATTCATTAAAGTAAAAACATTAGCGGCAAGTTTAATAGGGATTCTTTTATACTGCGTCAGCTCGACATTCACAATTAAGGACGTGCATTGCCCACTAACTGACTTTTTAAAAATTTTGTAATATGTATGTAAAATATTCTAAGCGTGTTTTCCCAAAACCGCACTATGGCCATGTTTGTTGCATACATTGCTACATGCTACAAATTCAACACTTTTAGACAGATTTTAACACGGGTTTTACTATTATAATCAACGTCCAAATCTATGCAAACATAATAAATATCAGAATTAAACAAGTCAGTGAGGTTCGACTGAGGGTCGCATTATAGATGTGTGAATGAGGAAACAACGTGGGCCACATTAACACTAAATTAGCTGTCATGTCGCGGGACGCAAAATATCGTCTTGCGGGCCGCAAATGGCCCACGGGACACAAGTTTGAGACCCCTGATATAGACTTAAACGAAGTCTTTGTCAAAGGGGCAAATAACTGCAAGTATTTATTCACGACGGGTATTTACATTAACTTTGAAATTCACACCTTTGTTAAAGAATATATACAAAATGGAATTTTTATTGAAGTTTGGGAACGATTTTAAAAGGTTGGATTAAAAGTTGTTTATTTTCCCATCCAATGACAATCAGTCTAATCTTACGGATTCGACCTTCCACCTTGAAAATTGTGGCGAGAGAGGGGGTGAATACAAAATCACGATTTTGCTTGAGCTGTCGCACGTCGGAATCCAATAACAAGGGAGATGATTCGGGTTATCATACTGCAAAGGCAATGGGGAGAGGAGGGTATTATTTTACAAGGGCCAGTTTATGATAGAAGAATTGTTCAATGTGTAGTCTCAAACAATGACAAATAGAAAATAAAAAAACTTCTTCTAACTAGGCCTACTATTATTTAGTTGAGTTCTTTTTTTTTTCCTTTTTCAGAATTAACAGAATTAAGAGAAGACAAACTCTTTGGTTTACCTCTGGATCTTCTCATGAAAAAAGACACCTCGTTTAAAAATAATGGACCACATCTTAAAATTCCTTCTTTGTTATGCTTGGTACGTTTTTGTGCTATGTTAATTTACATTAATTTAGATTTAAAGTTAATTTTTTGATGACTTGATAGTGGAGCTTTTAAATATCAGTTTATTTGTTTCATTAGCCGTGATTGGTTTGGTTTTAATTTTTTTTTTTTAACCATAATTACAAAATAACACCACAAATCCGGTCATAACTGGAACGTTGAAATAATTGACGAATTATTCGACATTTTTCATTTATTTTATATCTAACAAAAAATATTTTTTATATAAATGATATCTGTTATATATAGAACTTTTTAAAATATGCAAAATCTCATTTCATGCATTCTAGCTGCTTCAATTTATCCATAAGAATGGCCTAACTACCCAAGGCATATTCAAAGCTCCAGAAAGCATTACCAAGGTCAAGGTAGGATTTGGTATTTTACATTAATTTTCACCTCGTAAATTTGTATTCTGTTAAAATGGAGTATTAAATTACTTTATTATGAAAAAGTGACTTTTTAGAAAAAAATGTGTATTTTGCCATTCATTAGAAAAAAAAGGGGAGATTTTAACATTTCCAAGAATTAATTATATTTACATACCTAGAGAAAATAAACAGAATGCATTTTTTAATGTCTGCGAGTCCAGTAAATATATGCTGAAAAATAATTCGGAGGCTACTCTTTCAAATGTATTTACTACGGTTGTCTGTTGATTACACTTTACAAAGTCAACACGTCTTGTTGTTAACAGCCACTTGAAAGATCGAATGATTGTCTTGAGGCATTAGAATAATAATATGTAATCTCTTCGCTAATGAATCTCCACAAATATTTTTAATGCCGAAAAGGAAAACAGAATCTTATCTTTTTTTCCCTTCAAAAAACTTTTGTTACACCATTCATCACCGCCCTCTTTGGTAGTCCTGGCACCCCCTAAATTTACAACAAATTTGTGCCACCCGAGCCTTCCTCCACATTGAGAACCACTGTTCTAATAAATCAGGAGCGCTTCCGTCATTTGGTTGCAAAACTTTCGTAGTATGTTTCTCTCTTTAAGACAGTTTTGTGGTCAACATTTGGCAAGTTCATAAAAATTTAATTTTTTTATTGCTTCAAAATAAACGCCTCTGGTGAAACTGTACAAAAGTAGAGTTTTATACTCCGGTTCCGGTTGACAAGTCTGTGGTGGCTTGTCGAATAGGAGGCGTCGTCGGCCACCGACCCACTCAAGGTTACCCAGGAAACACAACTACTGGACGCGTCCTGCGTGGGCAGACAAGGGACGTGCTCGGTACTTGCCGTACATAAAACAGCACCTACAGTGCTGCCAGTTGTGACGCTTCACAACTGGAAGAAAATGCAGAGACCGGGCAGGGATCATGATTACACATTGCCGTTATTGGATATGAGGCGAGAGGTAAAGGTGGTAACCTCTGACCGATGATCTTACTATGCAGCCTTGAGAAGCTGTTCCAAGGCAACCGTTTCTTCACAGCTACTTCGCAAATTAGTTCCTTGGTGGATAACCACTGTAGAATCCCTCTTACAGGGGGTCCAACGTTTCCCCGGGATGGTTGGGGAAGATATTAGATTTACCATCCCAACTCCTGAGCAAGTCGATCGTGTGCACTTTGTGCAAACACAGTGTCGGGCCGACAGGGTGTCTTTGGGTTTGGGCGGGCCCCCATGGGAATCTGATCGAGCGGTCTCGTGTGGGGGCTGTCGTGGCAAAGAGACATATCCAACGTTTCTTCGCGGCCCGATACCGGGCTTACGGCGTGCTTTGGGGAAGGCATAAAGAGCTTTAAGCTCGACGGCCCCACTAACACCATTACGTAATGTAATATTTCACAAGGGCAATCCTTTTTTGGACCATGAAAAGAAATGGAAAGGGTCATGTATAATGCCAATAAAGTTTACCACATCCAGCCTGCCATTAACAGCAGAGCGGTCCCTTAAATTTGATGAGTGACGTCATTCTGCACACTGTTGTAGGATGCCAATTAATGTACAACGTTGTTTTTGTTAATTCATCTCCTAGAAACTAAAAGAGGACATAGAAGCAAACTTCTACAAAAGTCCAAACTATGAAATATCTAACGAATATAATGCTCATGACGTAGCGGCTGCCCTCAAAGACTTCATTGCTGAGCTGCAAATGCCCCTCATGACAACACCTGTGCTATAGAAGCAAACTTCTACAAAAGTCCAAACTATGAAATATCTAACGAATATAATGCTCATGACGTAGCGGCTGCCCTCAAAGACTTCATTGCTGAGCTGCAAATGCCCCTCATGACAACACCTGTGCTCCAATTTTTCCCAGATTTTTTTAGTGAGTAGTAACTGACTTAAATGACTGACTTGGTCAGTACATTACATCTCTAGATTCAGAACATTGCATTAGCGTTTTCAATTACTGAGTAATCTGAAAGAACAAATGGAAATTAGAATTATAACAGTCACTTGTGTTCCTATTTAGTACGAGGAATGGAGACCAGAGACCTGTTGAAGGGATTGAGATTTTATAATCTAATGATGGCACCAGAACACAGAGACTCATTACAGGTAAATTAACACGATGATGTCGTATACTTAAATACATGTGTACATTCATTGCCACACCCCCCTTCCTCGGCCTAGGTTATTTTATTGGTTATTTTAATGATGTTGATTTATTCTGTTTTGAATTATCACTTACTGTCTAGTTTTTACCACTAATGGGAATACTCCATGTACCGCACCATATTCCCCATACTTGGTGTACCATATTCCCATTACTCCGTGTACAGAACCATATTCCCAATACTCAATGTACCTAACCACTTTCCCATAATCCATAAACACGTATATGTTAAAGAAGCCCCTGTACAATTAATGTTAAAAAAAAGCGATATAGGTTAATATAAGTGTTCGCAATCAGTGTTTCTTTCAGACAATATCCCCACGGGGGGGGGGTTGGGGGCGGAGGGCACTTCAGATTGTCGGGGCTGGGAATGCCAGTAGAGAGACGCGTAGCTAAGGTAGGCATAGTGGACATATGTCCACGAGTGCCAGACTAGCAGGGCATCTGTGGGCTATAGTTTTAATGGTTGGAAATAATGGGTGTCTGATTTTAGAGGGTGGGGGGGGGGTGGAGTAAAAATTAATCTTGTCCCCTGGCACTAAAGACACACGCCAGTGACGTAGAAGGAAGGTGAAAATATTTGGTCTTCCGAGGTTTAATTTTTCTTTCGATTGAGCGGAGAGATTTTCTGACAACTGCAGAGTTTCTATCGAGGAAGGTAGCGCGGCAAAAAGTTAACCCACCTAGGGTGGCGCTAAAACTTGGCACGCCGCTGGGCTGTATATATATCAGCACCATAATTGGTTGTCAGGACAAGCACTGCTGACATTTTTATCGGGACAGAAATGGAGCATCCCGATGGCTTTGATTACTTAACAAGCAAGAGATGCATTTTGAAGTATGTATGATATAAATATTTATAAGCGTATTATTGTTTGGGGAGAATCATTGTTCAAGCGTCAGGGTTTACATTATGGCGTCCAGTGCCAAACATAAACTAAATTCATTCTGGCTATGGTGTGCCCAAGATAATCATTTGTAACAAGATTATAGTCAACCCCGTTAAGTCACATTGATCGCCGTCAAGGAAGGGATAGCACTTGGAGTCCCCAAAAAACTGATCCGACTCATACATATGACAATGCATAACTCCAAAGGTAGAATCAAAGTACAGAGAGAGAGTACTCAAGAGAGTTCCCAATTATCAGGACCTCAAACAATGAAATCTATGGAGTCCCCAAAAAACTGATCCGACTCATACATATGACAATGCATAACTCCAAAGGTAGAATCAAAGTACAGAGAGAGAGTACTCAAGAGAGTTCCCAATTATCAGGACCTCAAACAATGAAATCTTTGCATCCATTTCAACATCAAATGAGTAAAAGTCATTAGAAAAATACATGTAGAGAGGTAATACAGAATAACAATAAGTAACTTTATAAAGCCAGCTAACGCATTACCTGACATACGCAGACGATATAGCGCTACCTGGTAGAAACAGCAATAATATAATAAATGCTTTCAGTTAGTTAAGCTTTTATGTGTCACTTGACTTCGGAGCCCCCACCCCTTAAAAACACCAAAGAAATCAAATAATTTAATAGATGATTGTGACGTCACAAGAAGATTAAAAAATGCCGACAGTTTGGACAGTCCAGTGGTCCCCATAATATGCGTCCCTCGGGGTACCATGTTGCCCTCGGGCAGAGATATGAAAATGGGGCAAAGGGGGCAGTCACACCGGGAGCCAAAATCTTCTTTAGATGCGATCTTAATAGTGAATTAAAATTTCAAACAGTAAAAACGGAATGAAATAAAATTTAAAAAACTCTTAGCTGAAAAGTAGTATGCGAGAGGACGGCAGAAGAATGATGAAAACCTAAATTTGGCATTAGCGCCGGGAATCGAAACATTATAGGAAACACTGAACTACCACGTTGGAGATAGGGTGGACAAGATATTACTGTAATACTGCTACTACTGAGTACTATTGAAGCGATTTCTAGCTACTTCATTAGTGAAAAGGAAAGGCAACATTATGACAATAATTCCTACACAAAATTGCGTATTTTTACAGTATTAGAGATATAAATGTTGGACTGTCAGATGAATCTGAAACTATTCACTGCACTTGCCTTTGTCGAGAAATACGACAAGACAAATGGAAATAACACAAGCAAGTCGTCGCTGCCAAAAGTACGGACAAGCCAAGTGGCGATAGGAAAGTACAGACAAAAATGGACATCTGGTACCCTACTTTTTCCTAGAAAAGGGAAGGGGGCTTAAAAGGGGGGGGGGAGGGTTCGTCCAAACCAGGCTGCTTTTTATGTTAACGAGTTTGACCATAAAAATAAAGGTGCTTGGGAAATTCATTAAAAGATATTTTTATATGAATTAATTTTTTTTTTTTTTGAAATTGGAACAATTAAAAATATTAGCGAAATTACCTTAAATAATGTCTATATAAGAACCAATTCCTAAAACATTTTTTGAAAAAATCCATACAGTTGCAATGTCAAAATCACATTACTTTTTATAATTTAATGTAAACACAACCATACATATAAACAACTAAATATAAATGATTTTTTAAATACAACCATGCCTAGAGACAACTAAATGTAAATGATTTAATATAAATACAACAGTGCATAAAAACAAGTAAAATAAAAATGATTTGTATAAACAAAACCATGCCTAGAAACAATAAAATAAAAATGATTTGTATAAATACATTCATACATGTATAAACACAACCACGCCACAAGAAAACTAAATATAATTTATTTGTATAAACAAAACCATGCTAGAAGCAACTAAATATTAATGATTTAATATAAACACAACTATGCCAAGAGACAACTAAATATAAATGATTTGTATAAACGCAACCATGCCTATAAACAACTAAATATAAATGATTTAATATAAACACAACCATGGCCAGAGACCACTAAATATAAATGATTTTTTAAAAACACAACCAGACCTAGAGACACCTTATTTTCCAATAGCATATTTTCTGCTGCTCTCCAGTAAGTATAGGGAAGAGTGTTGGAAGACCAAAACAATTCCAACAGGCTCCACAATGCATCCAAGCATTTTGAAATATTTAAACATACTGAGGAGGTGCTAAACAATACTTTTAATGAAGTAAATAAAGATTATTTCGAATTTTTCCTCGTGTATACATGATATTTGAATGGCATGGTTAATTTTTGATGTACGCAATATTTATCTGACGTGATTTTTAACTATTACCAACATTCACTTTTTTTTATTCAAAAGATGCTCCTTACAGTTCTCAATGCCCTGACACAAAACAGTGCAGAAAATGGATTGACAGTTGAAGACTGTGCTAATATTTTCTGGCCGGTCCTGTTCTCTCTCCCGCCTGACTGTTCAAAGGAAGAGACTGCGAAAAGAAAGAAACAATTTTTTGACCTCACCAGAGTGTTGGTGCATTACAATGATTACCTCTTTACGGTAAGGGATCTGTCAGTGACATTTCATAGTTAAAAGAATTGCAGCTCGTTTGCATTAAATGATGTACATGTCATTTCATCAAACAACTTAAATGGAATGAGAATGGGGTTGAGGGCAGTGGTCAGGAGACATTAGAGGTTACATTACGAGAATAAAGTAATTCTTGTCCTTAACTTTCCACTCACATTAGAAGTATGAACAAAATTGGCAAACAATGTTATGTCAACTTTTCTTTAGACCCAGTCAAATAGGAATATGGGATATCAGATAAAAAAAGTGAAATGAAGCAAAAAAAGCCTTGACTTTAAACAAGTCCAAACTAGGCTTTGGCAGTGCTAAACACTCAAAATAGCCTTCCTCAATGACAGCATTGAGGTCCAGAGATGAGGACCTAGAAGCAGCGGATATCTCAAAAAGATAAACATTGTAATTTTAAATTCAGTTGTGTAAGGCATGTCAGCGCTTTTTGTTGTCAGTCTGAGGTCACTAAAAGTTCATCAATATATATTTAAATATGATTTTTACTTAAGTTGCAGGTTTGAGTTGTTACTATAGATGGAGATTAAACTATTTTTTTCGTTAACCAAAGATCGGGTTCAGTTCCGGTACGGTAATAACAACAAACGCTACCGTCTGCTAAGGATCTAATTTGGGTCAAGCACGGAAAAATGGTGTACTACATAACACATTCCCTCTTAAAAGAAAAAAAAATCATTTTTCAAAAATGAATTTCTTTTTCCATTAAAAATTGAAGAAAGTACATTTCTTATTTTCCAAATATTAGACAAAAACTTTTCAAAAAACTTATTAACAATAACAAGTTATAGGTACAGTCAAAATTAATTTCTGGACAAAGTATCTGCAATAACATTATCTTTGCCTTTAATATGTTAGATGTCCAAATTATATTCTTGTAAAAATAGGATCCATCTTATTCAAAAATGTTAAGTGATTGTGATCAGTAAAAACAAGTACTGAATTTAAAGAACAACTGACATAAAAATCAAATTGTTGGAGAGCAAGAATTAAACCTAAACATTCTTTTTCTACTATGGAATAGTTTTTCTGATGTGAGTTAAATTTTAGAATTAACAGACAGGATGATCTACATTGTGGTCATCATCTTGAAAAAGAAATGCACCAATGCCAACTTCACTGGCATCTTAAACTGTTTATTAAAGTCTGAGGCAATGAGAACAGGGGCATTAGCTAGTATATTTTTAATGTTTTTGTATGCTTCCTGACAAGCATCTGACCAATAAAATTTTGCATTTTTCTTTAACATATTACTTAAGGGAGCAGCAACAACTAAGAAAATTTTGCAAAATCTTCTATAGTAACCTGCCATTCCCAAAAATCTCATTAACTGTTTTCTGGTAGTGGGTGGTGGAAGTGATACAATAGCATTTATTTAGCTTGAACAGGCTTTACATGTCCTTGACCCACTATGTGACCTAAATATTCCACAGTTGCATGACAAAATTCACATTTATTTAAATTTACAGTTACATTTGCCTGCAAAAAATTTTTAAACAGAGATCTTAATTGGTTAATCTTACATGAGTTGAAAAATCTTGACTAAATAACACAGCACTTACCTTAGCTCATGTGATCATTGAACTTAAAATTACTTTAGCTCATGTGATCATTGAACTTACACTTACCTTAGATCCTGTGATCGTTGAACTTACACTTACCTTAGCTTTTGTGATCATTGAAATTACACTTACCTTAGCTCATTTGGTTACTGCACTTACACTTACCTTACCTCATGTGATCATTGAACTTACACTTTACTTAGCTCATGTAATCATTGAACTTACACTTCCTTAGCTCATGTGATCATTGAACTTAAAATTACCTTAGCTCATGTGATAATTGAAATTACAATTACCTTAGCTCATGTGATCACTGAACTTACTCTTACCTTAGCTCATGTGATCATTAAACTCACACTTACCTTAGCTCATTTGATCATTGATCTTACACTTACCTTAGCTCATGTGATCATTGAACTTACTTATATCTTAGCTCATGTGATCATTGAACTTACACTTACCTTAGCTCATTTGATCCCCGAACTTACACTTACCTTAGCTCATGTGATCACTGAGGGGTAATTGTGATTACACTTACCTTGGCTCATGTCATTGTGAGCTTACTTTTTACCTTAGCTCCTGTGATAATTGATCTTACACTTACCTTAGTTCATGTGATTATGGGCTTACATTTACCTTAGCTTATTTGATCTTGAGCTTACACTTATTTTAGCTCATGTGATCACTGAACTTACACTTATCTTATTTCATGTGATTATGAGCTTACACTTATCTTAGCTTCTGGAGTAATTTAGCTAACACTAACATTAGTTTCTGGAGTAATTTAGCTAACACTAACATTAGTTTCTGGAGTAATTTAGCTAACACTAACATTAGTTTCTTGAGTAATTTAGCTAACACTAACATTAGCTTCTGGAGTAATTTAGCTAACACTAACATTAGCTTCTGGAGTAATTTAGCTAACACTAACATTAGCTTCTGGAGTAATTTAGCTAACACTATCATTAGCTTCTGGAGTTATTTAGCTAACACTAACATTAGCATCTGGAGTAATTTAGCTAACACTAACATTAGTTTCTGGAGTAATTTAGCTAACACTAACATTAGTTTCTGGAGTAATTTAGCTAACACTAACATTAGTTTCTGGAGTAATTTAGCTAACACTAACATTAGTTTCTGGAGTAATTGAGCTAACACTTACCTTAGCTCCTGTGATAATTGAACTTACACATACCTTAGCTCCTGTGATCATTCGTCATGATTCTTATATACAAGTTTGGGCACCTTCAGGATTCAGAGCATCCAGGCAACACTACCAATGTATTAAATGCACTTTTTTGATATGTCATGGAATAAAAAAATGGGTTGGGAAAAGTAAAGGGGTGGGAGGTGGACAAATTTTAAACCAAAAAGTGTCACTGTCATAGATCAATATGACCCCCCTAAGCCCCGCGTCCCCATCCTCTTTTGTCCCCATCCTCTCTTCGTCCCCATCCTCTCTTCCTCCCCATCCTCTCTTTGTCCCCATCCTCTCTTCGTCCCCATCTCCTCCTAGTCTCCCATCTCCTCCTAGTCTCCCATCTCCTCCTAGTCCCCATCACCTCCTAGTCTCACATCTCCTCCTAGTCCCGATCTCCTCCTAGTCCCCATCTCCTCCTAGTCTCACATCTTCTCCTAGTCCTTATCCTCTCCTCGTCCCCAACTCCACCTAGTCTCCCATCTCCTCCTAGTCTCCCTTCTCCTCCTAGTCTCCAATCTCCTCCTAGTTTCCCATCCCCTCTTAGTGCCCCATCTCCTCCTAGTCTCCCATCTCCTTCTAATGTCCCATCTCCTCCTAGTCTCCCATCTCCTCCTAGTCTCCCATCTCCTTCTAGTCTCCCATCTCCTCTTATTCCCCATCCCCTCCTAGTATTCCATCTCTCCAAGTCTCCCATCTTCTCCTAGTCCCTATCCTCTCCTCGTCCCCATCTCCTCCTAGTCTCCAATCTCCTCCTAGTCTCCAATCTCCTCCTAGTCCCCCATCTTCTCCTAGTAGCCATACACTCTCGTCCCTATCTCCTCCTGGTCTCCCATCTCTTCCTAGTCTCCCATCTCCTCCTACTCTCCCATCTCCTCCTAGTCGTCAATCTCCTCCTAGTCGTCAATCTCCTCCTAGTCTCCCATCTCCTCCTCGGCCCAATCTCCTCCTAGTCTCCCATCCCCTTCTAGTCCCCATCGCCCCCTAGTCCCCATCCCCTCCTTGTATCCCATCCCTCCTTAGTCCCCATCCTCTCCTAGTCCCTCCCCCTCCTCATTCCCATCCTCTACTCCCCCCTTTGACCCGACAATGTTCAATCTACACATTTGTGATGTCTGGGTTTTTTTTTCTCGTGTGTTGGTTACTCTGGTAGTTAAGAGTACTACCCACTTTATAACTTACTCTATGATTTAATAAGATTAAATCTCTCCTTAGCTCATTCTATAAGACGAAATCCCTTTCTAAAATGACATGATTACTTACATTCTTTTGTTTCACGCAGCCCTTCCCTGGTCAGATAAAAGCCACAGACCGCTCAGGAAAAAAAGTTTTTAATTTTATATAATACAATTACACATACAATACAACTTAGTGACCCACTACAGATTTCCGGACAATTAATATGTTGTTATCAAATTATTTCAGACATGTTAGGACTTTTACAGGTATCACCTGAAATACTTAATAAACTGAGACGATTGAAAAAAAGAGGGGATGAACCTGACCCGGTATGTACAAATATAAGAATTGATCAAACTGAAATTGTAAGAACACATTTGACGCAAAATCATTTCTTTCCTTTTTTTAAATGTAAATGACAACTCTACTCTGTCATCCACATTAATAGTGAAAGCTGCTAATAAAGATTTTCTTGGAACTATTTTTTTAATCGTTTAATTATTATTACACTTGGATTTTCAAAATTTAAGTAAACGCCAGCAGTTATTATTATTTTTTTTAAAATGCTATCTTCACATCCCATTGTATTCTATGATTGTTATAAAATACAACTTAGATAATTTCTTTTTACTGTCTAATAAATATGTATGTCAAACTAGATTATATATATACCATTTACATATGTACGCTAATCATTTTCCTTCTCCAAAAATACAATTAACTCATATTATTGCTCATCATGATACAAAGCATCTATTTTATTTTAATCAGGCAATTTTTTTTTTTCTTCTCGCGAATATAGCAATTTAATATACCTCTGGAACCTAGACCTAGAATGGTGAGTATTATTTGTACATGAATACTAGAACTTAGGCTTAGAATGATAAGTATTATGTGTACCTGAATGCTAGAGCCTAAGCCTAGAACAGTTAGTGATATGTTTAACTAAATGCTAGTACCTAGTCCTAGAATGGTAATTACTATGTGTACCTGAATGCTGGAACCTAGACTCAGAAAGATCAGTATTATGTGTACATGAATGATAGAGTCTAGATCAATAGAATGACAAGTATTATGTGTACATGAATGATAGAGTCTAGATCAATAGAATGGCAAGTATTATGTGTACATGAATGATAGAGTCTAGACCAATAGAATGGAAAGTATTATGTATACATGAAATAACATACCCTAGAATAGTTAGTGAAATGTTTAATTGAATGCTAGATGTCAAGGTGTTAGAATCACTGAGAATCCCTGAGCGCCTGTTTTGTGCCAGGCGAACTGTAAGTTCTGGTATAGCGTAGGAATACAAAGGGAAAGGGGGTAGTTCGGTAGTGTGTGCAGGTGGTCAGTTGGGCAGTAGAGCAGGGAGAGCGAGTGGGGTAGGACGCTGAACGTATCAGCGTTATGTTAGTGGGTGTTGTTAGTAGTTGTAGTAGTAGTAGAAGTAGTAGTAGTAGTAGTAGTAGTAGTAGTAAATAGTGGTGTTCTGATCCAAGTAGTATGTGTGGTTCTTTGGCTAAACTTGTTAGCAGAACCCACACTACTAATCGGAGAACGTATTAGATTAGAGAGTGATGAAATAAAAGCTTAAAACTAGTAACTCAAAGAACTTTTGTGTCCAGTGTTTATGTACTCTTGTGTACTGCTGTATAGTGAGTGTGTGTTAGTAAATTATCATTAACCCCCTTAGACAAGGGAGACGACACCGTCAAACACTATATTAAATAAGCAATTCGTGACACTAGAACATAGACCTAGAATTTTAAGTATTATGTATATATGAATGCTAGAACTTAGACGCATGCAGAAATGTAATTGTTATGTGTAAATTAATGCTAGAACCTGTCCCAGAATGGTAAGTATTATTAATTCATGAATGCTAGAACCTAGGCCAAGAATAGTTAGTGATATGTTTAACTGAATGCTAGAACCTAGACCCCCAATGTTAAGTGTTATGTGTACATGAATGCTAGATCCTAGGGTGGTAAGTATTTTGTTTATCTGAATGATGGAAACTAGAACTGGAATAGTAATTATTATGTGTACATGAATGCTACATCCTAGGCCTAAAGTGGTAAATATTTTGTTTATCTGAATTATCGAACCTAGAACTGATATATATATATATATAATATAATATATATATATATAATTTGCCAGAAACTAGGGCAAACAACAAGACGACCTCGCAGGCCATATTATATAGATACGCCAGAGCGAGCTCGCGGAGTCTGCTAAGCCGCAGGTCGGCTATATTTATATAGTTCACGAGACATGCGCACTGCGGTGGAGCTACCGCCGTCCCCCCCTCTTGCACCACCCTGGCTTGCCAGCTAAGCTTCTGTAGCCGCGGGTCGGCATGAAATAAAAAGTGTGCCGTGACGTTGCATGAAAAAAAGTGTGGGGGTGGGGGGAAGGGGTGTAGCAACATTTGCATTCTTAAATGTGCGTAACTTGAGTTCACGTTTTTGTCAAGTAACTTTAGTAGATGGGAAGTTCACGGATTAATGTAGCCAATGTCTGGCGGGCTACATCTAGTAGTAACTATTATGTGTACCTGAATGCTAGAACCTACACCAAGAATGGTACGTTTTATGTGTATCTGAATGATAGAACCTAGAACTAGAATACTAAGTATTGTGTGTATCTGAATGATAGAGCCTAGAACTAGAATAGTAAGTATTATGTGTATCTGAATGCTAGAACCTAGAATAGTTAGTATTATTTGTCCCCTAATGCTGTTGAAATATCCATGCAATATTAACTTTTAAAAATTATTTAATTATAATTTGAGTCTAAAATGTCCGATGGAAAAAAAAATCTTACTCAAATCGGACGCAACACAACAGAATATTTGAAACTGGACATGCATTTTTTTGCTTAACACCAAGTGCAAAATAGATATTCATCATGTACATAATGACTCTTCATGTACACAATGTACTATGCAATTTTTTTTTATTAGTCTTAGTCTTTGGCGTGCTATGATATATTTGTCCTAAATCCCAGAAACTTTCTTTAGGATGCATGACGATTCTTATCATAGTGAGGGGAAAAAAGAATGAAACATGATACACATTGATTAAACATTCGATTGAATGCCTGGATTTCAAACTCTTCCTGTCACAATTCAAGAATTCAATTTTTGAAGAAAAAACATTTCTCTGCTTGCTCATTTTTTTATGATTCAACGTCTAATTTTGGCACACATCCATACAATGAAATACAAATCATTGGTAAACCCTCACTTTTTCACACATGAGCAACGTCAGTGGCTCTAATTCCTTGTCACGTATGTTTCTTCTTCCAGACTGCAATCTCCTTTGCGTCAATGGACCTTAAATCCCCAGAGTTTAAAGACGGGCTCAAAAGGTTCACGTTTAACTCAAGTACAACAGCCGAGGAACTTGTGCAGTTTTCAACTGGCGAACAATTGTGAGACATTAAGAAGAAATTTACCTATTTTAAAAAAAAGTCAAAATCTAATACCATGTCTAAATTTTTATTTTATTATTTTTATAACAAATTTTAGAGCAGTGGTTCTCAAATTGGATGTTGATAAATGTTAGGGTATGAGGTTAATTATAAGCTTGTGCCAAATGAATACCCTGGGGCACGCGACAACCGGAGTGAATTCAGTTTATGAATGGCACTGGTGCCCATAGTGTCTCCCACAACAGCTTAAAAATGTCCTTCCCAGTTCAAAAAGTATAATAACCATTGAATTCAAGTACCCTAATAAAAAAATACACCTCTTGATTTTGAAGTAAAAAAAAGCTCCACCGATCATGATACTGTAACACATGCTACTCCCGCCAATGTAGCATGGTTAACTAATACTTTGATTGTCATGGATGGCGATATCACTTGAATTATGATTAGTCTGCATTTGCTCCTTTCTCACTCAATAAGTAATCATAACGTCCAATGAATAAATTTAAACAGTACTTTATTACATTCTATAATCACATCCATAATAATCCTTGCTAGGAGGATATCCTGCAATTATTCCCGGATGCAATCATCACTCATTTATACAATATTCCATGTCACAGAACGGTGGTTACGGAGGAGGGCTCCGGTCCTGACTTAACACAAACTATGTTGACTTAGTAGTGGTCAGTACAGGACCGCTCCTCTCTGTGATTTATATTGTGGGTGTCTAGGCGTTGAGACAGACAAAAGCACAACGTAGACTTGGACGAAATGCAACAACTCAAAATCATCTGTCGTCTTCTGGTCTCTAGCAAGTATTCCCTAACAACTGTTCAGTTGTATCGTAGTTCTTTTCTCTCTCTTTCCTCAACTAATCCGTAGTTCTTCTCTATCTTCCTCAACTAACTACTGTCGCTCCTTTCCCTCTTCCTCAACTCGTTGTACCTCTGTTCACTCTCCCTCAACTAACTTAACTCAGTGAAAGCTCCCTCTTATATGTGGTTCTCTACCCCCCATAGGTGGTCCAGGAATGCTATCTATAAGCACACCCATGCCCTCTAATTTTCGGTCAATTAGACCTTCCCATTGTTAACCCAGAAATTATCATGCGAAGTCTGGAAAACCCGAACATACTATTATCCAAAGAAACAATCCCCCACTATATCAAGATGTGAGAGTCTATTAACCTTAACTTAACCCCATTAACAGCAGTTTCCTTCCATCCTATAAGTTACCTAAACAACAATGGAGCTCTGTCCTGTACCCCCACCCCAGTCATTTGTGACATTCCATATCAAAATTTAAATCACAATGCTTCAATACTTCAATAATCAACATGAGAGAAAAATGAAAAGATGTCTGATCCCTGTCAGATAAAAATGTGATCTGCCTCACTCTACTAAAGCGTGCCTTCTACTCCCGCTCTAGAGAATAGTTCCTCCTCTTTTCTCGTGAAATACAAAGTATTACAAAGCTATGTTCAAATTACTACGCCATCCTGGCATGATAGTGTCGTGTGTAAAATTACAGCCAACTGATCTGTTACAGATACTTTGGCGCCCTTGATTTCCGCTCTACTTCCCGATGAAAATGATCGCCGATTTCGGTATCGATAGATACACTGCCTAGTGGCGTAGCTACTATTAATGCCGCCATAGGCGGTCAAACATTTTTGCAGCCCACCCCCTCTTTCACGATACAAACTCTGTCAGTAGTTCAAAAATGCCACAGGTGTATATCAGAAAAAAGGGACACCTTGGTGAACCATCCCATCCTCCTTATTTCGATGCTACTAGCAGGGGCGCATCTAGAGTGTTTGGCGTCAGGGTACAAGATACATTTCTACGCCCCCCCCCCCCTCAACTCTGAAACCCATTATTTTCAACCATTAAATACCATCAAAGCCCATTTACCGCCCCCCCCCGCTTGTCTGAAACTCTGGACATGTATCCCATCTGCCACCACTCAACTCTGAAACCCATTATTTTCAACCATTAAATACCATCAAAGCCCATTTACCGCCCCCCCCCCGCTTGTCTGAAACTCTGGACATGTATCCCATCTGCCACCCCTTAGCTACGCCTCTGGCGGCTTACACTCTCTCCCCCACCCCTGAAAATCTGAAATCCACCCCCCCCCAAGCCGCCCTGGAAAAATGTCTGAAGAAACTCTGCACAGATCCCCAGATTTTGAGCAATAATTGTAGACTTAATGAGAGGGAAATATTCATGACAAGCATATTCTACATACAATTTGCTAGAACTTCTATGAACTCTATCTGAGTTCTTGGTGCAAGGTAAGATATTCAAACTTAAAGTCTGTCTGGCTGCCCGTGTTTTTGTTTTTAACGATAGGAAACCAATTCGAGCGATCTCGGTTCAATTTCCAGTTTCCCATTTGGTTTAACCCCTTGTTGTGTGGGAGTCGCACCTGTGAGGGTGTCCGTTTTTTTTTTTTTTTTTTGGCTTACTTCATAGTTTAGGATTACCTTTTCATTCAGTTTTTTTTGTGTGTTCTGTTTAGCCACACTTAACTTCGCTTT
>CAXITT010000168.1:513858-539906 GCA_964033795.1 Lymnaea stagnalis
GCACTCCCCCCCCCCCACCCCGAAAAACTGTACATCCACCCCCCCCTTCCCCCCCCCCCCCCGGAAAGAAAATGAATGTAAGAAACACTTGATATGGGTTGATTAACTTCAACTGAGTTGATTGATGGCTGGGGGAATTTAGACCGGGACAGTGTACCCACTTTTGACCCTAGACATGGGCTGGATAAGTTTGTGTTGATAGTGAGGATAAAAATGTTTTTATTGCCCCTGCTCACAAAGTCGAGTTTATGGATCACCCCATATTATGTTAATGGGTATGATAGTGATGGAGGATTAATAATTGGTCTGCCGGTGGACGTCAGAATAGACAACAGCGTTGACAGTACCGGTATTGCCATCCCGCTAGTTGTAATGGGAAAGGTGTGGATGTATTTAAATTGTGGTCGAATTACGGGGACCACGAGGTTGTGATGTTGTCCCAGGGAGTCCCACGAAAAGGGAACACAGTGGAAGTCATTGGGAATGACCATAGGTGGACCTACGAAACGGAAGGTCCAATTGCCACAGGCAGCAATGATTTAATGTTTAATGACACGAGTTGCTTCAGAATTAAAGACCTGGTGAAATGTCTAAGGGAAATTTAGCAAGTGTTAGTGTTAATAATATGGATGTTGTCGATTTCGTTGATTACGAGGAGTTGATTGTAATCCCTGAGGTGGAGGTAGGAGAGGACTTGTTTTCTGATGGTGCATTTGAATCTTGTAACGTGAGCCAGGGATGCTAAAAATTTGAAAACTAAGAGTTTTCCACCGTTAAGCTAGACGAACTTTGTACTTGGTTAAAGACAACTCTAAATATTTAGTGTGTCTTGATTTTATAGAGAAGGTGAGCCTTAATTTCAAAAAGTTGTGAGGTGTGTGTTAAAAATGAAGTTTTGTGTGAACATGAGATAGGTCTATAATTGCTCTGAATTTCTTGATTTCTATGACAGTGATTTTGCATTATTTAAAAATTTAAGCGTTGACACGGTTGACTTGATTTTAAAACGTTTCGTAAAACAAGTTCAATTTGTGTTCTGGCTACGGGTCAAAACGTCAGTGGGGAAGGTGTCACAATAATTTACATGATTGTGTGAAATCTAGGAACAAATAAACTGATCCGCCATATGTGCATTTTTCATGTTATGGCAAATAAAGGCTGGTTATCTTGTGGTGAGACATCTCCCATTGATAACTAGGTGTTGTGTTAGTGATCCGTAAGTTATTTTTACAAAGGCCTCAAAGAGAGCAATTTACATGCTCTGATGCGGATGAGAGAATGAATTTTTATTGTTGAATTAAAATTATGTTGCAATGACAAACAGGACATTTAATTAAATTAAGTAGATGGTACATATAATATACTGAAACTAGGCTGGGTTGAACTTCATTGCTATTGGTGCTATGAATTATATGTATTTTGATGTCTACCCTTATGCCATGCTTAGTTATAAAATTGTGCAAGAAGGGGTCCATCTGGAATGATTGAGGCAAGCCCTATGCTTTACACCACTAGTCTCTCACTTTTAGGCTTGTGATGTTTGGTTACATATTTTTATTGTCGTCATAGTCTAGTCTCCCCTTGGTGTACTGGCACAGTCAGTCGTTTGGAAATCGGAGAGAGATGGTGGATGAAGGCTGTAGACCTACTATATTCCTTTAGTTCTAGCAATATGCGTTCTAGAAATGTTCTGTTCGATTTATTGTACAGTCTGATAGATATGTTTCTGGATTAAAGTTTACATTGTTATCAGAAAAGAGACCGTTTCAATTTGGTGTGATTATGACATATGAATTAACGTATGAACGTGTAAAAAATTTGATGAAAGAAACCAAACCATGACAATCATGAATATTTAATATTAAAAAATTGAAATAGAGAAATAAATTAAAAATATTAAAATAATAAAGTTCATGTTGGCTAAATTTTAAACTAACAACTAAATTTTAATCTGATTACACTATTTTCAAAAAACCGAGATTAACTTCTAAAGCTACAGATTATTGAAAATGTTAATGACTGAAATCCCAAGCTGGAAGTACACAATTTGATTTGATTTCATTTTAAATTCCACTTATGGATAACAGAATAAACATTTTAAAATCCACATATGGATCAAAGAATTAACATTTTTAAATTACTCATGTGGAACTAAACTTTTAATAATCTTGGAACAATTAAAGAAATACTTACAATTTCTTAGAACACTGGTACAAAGTAAACAAAAAAATTAATCACATTGTCATATAGCCTACAATTGATTTATAATGATGGATCATTTTTAAAAATGAGAAGCTCATTTTAATCCCAAAATAATTATTTTTTGTATTCATCAATTTCATAAAACTAAATTTTACATAGGCGTGGCAATGAGTACATTGCATTCCATTTATGAATTTGGTTTTGCAGTCTTTGCAGTTGCATTTAGGCATTCCTCCAGTGCCCATAATTACTCATTTTCAGATCTTTGTCCTCCAGCTTTTCTGACAAAGCTGCCAAATATGTCCTCATGGAATAAGTTCTTATCCTATTTGTGATGAGATGAGAAATGTAATGTAAAATTAATGGGAGATTTTGTTTAAAGGTTCATTTAGTTAAGTGGTAAAAAATATAATTAACTCTTGAAACTAAATAAATCACATGACTAGCATTTAATTGACCATTGTCTTTCCTTTTCTAACTTTGAAAAGAGTTTGCTCAAGATAAAGTTTTATAAATTAATGTCTCTTTACCCTCAAACTCATGACTTGCTTGGCAGCTTCTTCCCTTCGCATTGGTCCTTGTTGACATAGAACAAGCTCCAGTGCTCTGGTCACGTCGTGTGCCATGGACACATCTCCGGACACATAGAAGTGGCCACCTTTCTTCATTATCTCAAATACAGCAGCCGCATTTTTGATAATGATGTCTTGTACGTACGTCTATCAAGTAAAAATGGAAAACCATCCCATTAAATTTATTTTAAAGCTGTTAGAAAAATACATTTATCAAGTTTGACAACAAATATTTTTATTTTCAGGTTGGTTAAAAAAAAATAATGTATAGCAATTTCTATATTAATAAAAAGTTTATTTGAAATCACGCTTCATCCCCAAAGCTCCAAGCGTGGTACAAAGTCAACCATATTAAAAAGAGAAATGAAAATTGTATTTCCAAAGGTATAAAAAGTTGGCAAATAAAAATATCAAAATAAAATGATGCTGTGGTTATGGCATAAAATAAAATATATGAAGATGTTAAAGATTAATTGATCAATTAAAAAAAAGCTATGTGCAATCAATGAAACAATTTTTATCAAGAGCCATAATGTAAAAATTAAATGATAACTTAGAATCAGTTGCTATGTATTTTGTACAGACTTATGAATAATTATGATACCTTGGGAAAAGCTGCTTCCCGTGACAGGGCCACATGATAGTTGGAAAGAACTCCCAATCGTTTCATCTCTTCAAGTTCGGCTGCATAAATCATGTGTTTAGCTGTTCTGCAGCCAGTGTAAAGTACCATCTCTCCAAAATGTTTTTTGGCTTCTATAAAAGCAATAAAGAAAAGAACAGTTTATTTGGCAATATTCTTTGTATTAAGTTGTTAAGTTGCTCTTTAAAATTGACAAAATTTAACATTTCCCTTTGAAATAAATTGTTTAAATATTATGAAAGTTGTCTATAAAAAACAATGTGGAGGCTAAAATTCTTGCGAAAAATAGAATAATGTGCCATTTTTTAAAATTGAATATCACCATAAGATGAAGGAAAAGAATTTTGCGTATAGACAATTTTTAAACTTACGGGAAGGCACGGTGATCTGACAAGATGGCATGGTGCTCTCACAAGACGGAATGGTGCTCTCACAAGACGGAATGGTGCTCTCACAGGAAGGTATGGTGCTCTCACAGGAAGGCATGGTGCTCTCACAGGAAGGCATGGTGCTCTCACAAGACGGAATGGTGCTCTCACAAGACGGAATGGTGCTCTCACAAGACGGAATGGTGCTCTCACAAGACAGAATGGTGCTCTCACAAGACGGAATGGTGCTCTCACAGGAAGGCTAGTGCTCTCACAAGACGGAATGGTGCTATCACAAGATGGCATGGTGCTCTCACAAGACGGAATTGTGCTCTCACAAGACGGAATGGTGCTCTCACAGGAAGGCATGGTGCACTCACAAGACGGAATGGTGCTCTAACAAGACGGAATGGTGCCCTCACAAGACGGAATGGTGCTCTCACAGGAAGGCATGGTGCTCTCACAAGACGGAATGGTGCTCTCACAGGAAGGCATGGTGCTCTCACAAGACGGAATGGTGCTCTCACAGGAAGGCATGGTGCTCTCACAGGAAGGCATGGTGCTCTCACAGGAAGGCATGGTGCTCTCACAGGAAGGCATGGTGCTCTCACACAGGAAGGCATGGTGCTCTCACAAGACGGAATGGTGCTCTCACAGGAAGGCATGGTGCTCTCACAGGAAGGCATGGTGCTCTCACAGGAAGGCATGGTGCTCTCACAGGAAGGCATGGTGCTCTCACAAGACGGAATGGTGCTCTCACAAGACGGAATGGTGCTCTCACAAGACGGAATGGTGCTCTCACAAGACGGAATGGTGCTCTAACAAGACGGAATGGTGCCCTCACAAGACGGAATGGTGCTCTCACAGGAAGGCATGGTGCTCTCACAAGACGGAATGGTGCTCGCACAAGACGGAATGGTACTCTCACAAGACGGAATGGTGCTCTCACAGGAAGGCATGGTGCTCTCACAAGACGGAATGGTGCTCTCACAAGACAGAATGGTGCTCTCACAAGACGGAATGTTGCTCTCACAGGAAGGCATGGTGCTCTCACAAGACGGCATGGTGTTCTCACAAGACAGAATGGTGCTCTCACAGGAAGGCATGGTGCTCTCACAGGAAGGCATGGTGCTCTCACAGGAAGGCATGGTGCTCTCACAGGAAGGCATGGTGCTCTCACAGGAAGGCATGGTGCTCTCACAGGAAGGCATGGTGCTCTCACAGGAAGGCATGGTGCTCTCACAGGAAGGCATGGTGCTCTCACAGGAAGGCATGGTGCTCTCACAGGAAGGCATGGTGCTCTCACAGGAAGGCATGGTGCTCTCACAGGAAGGCATGGTGCTCTCACAGGAAGGCATGGTGCTCTCACAGGAAGGCATGGTGCTCTCACAGGAAGGCATGGTGCTCTCACAGGAAGGCATGGTATTCTCACAGGAAGGCATGGTGCTCTCACAGGAAGGCACCCTGGTCTCACAGGAAAGCATGGTGTTCTCACAGGAAGGCATGGTGTTCTCAATTTCTCCCAATCTTTTCTGCCAAAATGATCTGAACGGTGCAATCCCCGACCCTGGTCCTATCATCATAATAGGCAGGGAGGGATCTTCTGGCAGGTGAAAGTGGGGTGCCCTAAGGACCAGAAACAATAGGTTACATATCAGTCGGGTGCCCTAAGGACCAGAAACAATAGATTACATATCAGTTTGGTTCCCTTAGGACCAGAAACAATAGGTTACATATCAGTTTGGTGCCCTTAGGACCAGAAACAATAGGTTACATATCAGTCTGGTGCCCTTAGGACCAGAAACAATAGGTTACATATCAGTTTGGTGCCCTTAGAACCAGAAACAATAGGTTACATATCAGTTTGGTGCCCTTAGGACCAGAAACAATAGATTACATATCAGTCTGGTGCCCTTAGGACCAGAAACAATAGGTTACATATCAGTTTGGTGCCCTTAGAACCAGAAACAATAGGTTACATATCAGTTTGGTGCCCTTAGGACCAGAAACAATAGGTTACACACCAGTTTGGTGCCCTTAGAACCAGAAACAATAGGTTACATATCAGTTTGGTGCCCTTAGAACCAGAAACAATAGGTTACATATCAGTTTGGTGCCCTTAGAACCAGAAACAATAGGTTACATATCAGTTTGGTGCCCTTAGAACCAGAAACAATAGGTTACATATCAGTTTGGTGCCCTTAGAACCAGAAACAATAGGTTACATATCAGTTTGGTGCCCTTAGAACCAGAAACAATAGGTTACATATCAGTTTGGTGCCCTTAGAACCAGAAACAATAGGTTACATATCAGTTTGGTGCCCTTAGAACCAGAAACAATAGGTTACATATCAGTTTGGTGCCCTTAGAACCAGAAACAATAGGTTACATATCAGTTTGGTGCCCTTAGAACCAGAAACAATAGGTTACATATCAGTTTGGTGCCCTTAGAACCAGAAACAATAGGTTACATATCAGTTTGGTGCCCTTAGAACCAGAAACAATAGGTTACATATCAGTTTGGTGCCCTTAGAACCAGAAACAATAGGTTACATATCAGTTTGGTGCCCTTAGAACCAGAAACAATAGGTTACATATCAGTTTGGTGCCCTTAGAACCAGAAACAATAGGTTACATATCAGTTTGGTGCCCTTAGAACCAGAAACAATAGGTTACATATCAGTTTGGTGCCCTTAGAACCAGAAACAATAGGTTACATATCAGTTTGGTGCCCTTAGAACCAGAAACAATAGGTTACATATCAGTTTGGTGCCCTTAGAACCAGAAACAATAGGTTACATATCAGTTTGGTGCCCTTAGAACCAGAAACAATAGGTTACATATCAGTTTGGTGCCCTTAGAACCAGAAACAATAGGTTACATATCAGTTTGGTGCCCTTAGAACCAGAAACAATAGGTTACATATCAGTTTGGTGCCCTAAGGACCAGAAACAATAGGTTACATATCAGTTTGGTGCCCTTAGAACCAGAAACAATAGGTTACATATCAATTTGGTGCCCTAAGGACCAGAAACAATAGGTTACATAGTTTGGTGCTCTTAGGACCAGAAACAATAGGTTACATATTAAAAACAAATAGGTCTTACTGAATATACCTGTAAAAGGAAGATTATTAGTGATTCAATTTTAAAAAAAATAAGTTATCCAAATGAACATAAAGATGCATACTTTGACATTTTAGTGGAGTCTAAATTTTTACATTTCGTTTAATCTATTAAATGTTTCTGTTATTTTGATAAAATATAATTTTCGTTTTTTAAAAATTACTTACGATCTCAAAAAACAAGGCACTACAGTTCCTATGGGGCTTCTGTTCAGCCATGACGAGCACACTCCTTCATGAACTGGACCATCACCGTCTACGAAAATGTTTAAATGTCAAAATACGTTGAAATAATATTGCAGATTTACACATTTTAATGGTCATAACAAATTTTTGATTACAAAGAGGATTTTATCAGATTTGTTTTACCTTGGGTTTTAAACCTGACAACAGCAATGGTGGCATGAACCTCGTTGGGGTTTTTCTGCTGGGATTAACTAATGCTGTAGTAGCGAGGTTGCAGCAACGGCATCTGGGTCAGCAGAAGTGAGGGTGGAATTTTGAGGGAAGGGAACTCATCCAAAATTTCTAGGATATTGGGGCTCAGGTCCAGTCGCCATTTTTCATAAGCCTCTGAATTCTAAGGAAGAAATTAAAGTGGTAAAAAACCACATGTTTATAATAATAATACGTCATATAGCGTGGTACCCCAGCCTAGGGCTGGGCTCACCACACTGTACATAGAAATTTTATCAAAAGAGACATAATCATGACATTAAAATAAAATACATTTATGAAATAAAGAACAGCAATGTATATTCACCCACACCACTACATAACTTTTACAAGGCAAACCATGGACGGCAGCCAGCAAGATCGTTTATCGGTCAGAGGAGGGGAATCAGTCAGGGTAGTTATCTGTTTAACATTGTTTTGAAAATTTGGAAGGTAACAAGAAAAGGTTTTAAGTATTTTAGATGTCAAGCTGTATAGAGTACAATAAGATGACATTTACAAAATTATAATTTTAACTACTATGTTTGCCCTAAACAGTTGAAATCCAATTAAGATATAATATACTTTTTGTTTTTTAATTGCTATACCATAACCAGTCCTGCACACCTTACGGTCCGCATGCGGCCAGCCATCACTCACTTTGCAGCCCGCAAAGTAACGAAATATTCTTTAGCATTATCATTTTCTCAATAGCTTTCCTCCCTGTTCTATCATCTTTTGGCCCACACAAGTCCTGTTCTACTTTCTTTTGGCCTGTGCAAGTTTTTCATAAAATATTACAGCCCACCTTACATTTTGAGTTGTGCAGGCGTGCTCATAACCCTTAGGGGGCATCTATTAATTCCATCCCAAAAATAGGAGAATTTCGACCATTCTTGAAAGAATCAGTTGGGGTGTGTAAGTTGCTAAAGATAAACTGAATATAATATTCTATTTTCTGTAATAAATGTTTAAAATCGTAATCTCCTAGGAATTGTTTTTTTAATATTGTCCTATGAGGCTTTCAATAGTGTTATAACTTAACATACAATATTTAATTAAAAGAGTATGTATTTGTATACTGCAAATGGCTGGGCCGAATTTTGTTGTACACTGCTAATGGCTGGTCCAAATTTTGAAGCATGAGGTCAAAAGGTAGGCTATGTCTAACTGTAGAGTCTGTCACAGATGACTAAGGTGATATGTTGCGATCAGGTATGAAATAAGAACAAAGGTCAAGGAATATGGACAGTGCTGTAAAATTATTTTGATATGGTAAGAATATTACATTTAGAGGCATGTGTAGTGGGTAACATCATATTGTTCGTCCGTCGAGGATCGACGAGGACCATCGAGTCGTCTGGTGACTGATGACTTGCGCGGATGACTTTGTTTAAAGTGAAGAAGAGTTGCGCGTCGTCTACCTCACTCTCTCGTCCGAGCCAACCATATCCAGTGGCAAGACTCCACGTCAAGACGACCAGGGATGGATTCGGTTGCAGGAATTGTCATTGTTTGCGCCTTACGGGACTCCAACTCCGGGTTTGAATTCAGAGTTTCCTTCTCTTAGATGAGTTGCCGACCAAGGTTAACGAGTCTCATCCACCCGGGGTGATGTTTTTGCTTGACTGGCCTTTGGCTGGACTTGAACACCAGACCACCAACTTGAGGTTTGCTCAGTTTAGACCATTTGGCCACCCAGTCAATGGGTAACATCATACAGTAGAAACAGTTGAATGAAAGTTTTAAATTTTTGTAGTTGGCAGTCACCTAGTGTTATGAGTAGTTGGCAGTCACCTAGTGTTATGAGTAGTTGGCAGTCACCTAGTGTTATGAGTAGTTGGCAGTCACCTAGTGTTATGCGTAGTTGGCAGTCACCTAGTGTTATGAGTAGTTGGCAGTCACCTAGTGTTATGCGTAGTTGGCAGTCACCTAGTGTTATGAGTAGTTGGCAGTCACCTAGTGTTATGAGTAGTTGGCAGTCACCTAGTGTTATGAGTAGTTGGCAGTCACCTAGTGTTATGAGTAGTTGGCAGTCACCTAGTGTTATGCGTAGTTGGCAGTCACCTAGTGTTATGCGTAGTTGTGTTTGGTATGTTGATACATGCGTAACAGCGAGAAAACGTTGACTGCCAGGGTCAATGATCTAGTTGGGAAAATGTCTTGAGGCTGTAATTTTGAAGGTACCCGTACAAGATATGAATCATTTAAATGTTTGTAGTAAATTATTACAACACATACAAGTTTTTCTTTTTTTTTTTTGTGGGTTCGCAAGTTGAAAAAAATATTTAAATAATATAATGTTTGGTATCATTGAAAGTTTTAATGGTAACCCCATTGGGGGGGGGGAGGTGTTCAATTTTATTATTGTTACCCCACCCCATCCTCATTTTATGTTTTCGAAAATCCCAACAAAAATTTACTTTAAAAGGGAAAATGAATTTTGATAAACCTCACCGTAGCTAAGAGTTGAAGTCTATGTTTGTCCATGTCACTTGAGGCTTG
Organism: Lymnaea stagnalis; assembly: GCA_964033795.1. Lineage (NCBI taxonomy): Eukaryota > Metazoa > Mollusca > Gastropoda > Lymnaeidae > Lymnaea > Lymnaea stagnalis. The sequence continues at coordinate 523,708 of CAXITT010000168.1, forward strand.
ACTGGCCAACACCTGCAGTATTTCTTGTGAGGGAGTAGTGGTCACATCTAACAAAAATGAGAAATCTGTACGCAAAGAACAATTGGGCAACTTCTCGTGGCTTCTCCAAGTTTCATTGGTTCCTTCTGTAATGTTCAAATAATATTGTATCTGTTTAAATTTTCTTTAAAATTGGGATGATTAAAAAATAGTTAGAATATTATGGGAAGCTGAAAGTTATTATTAGACTACTTGAGTGCTATGAAACGAATAATTGATTAAATACATTTTGTGTTTGACCACACTGAAGAGACGTGTTCCTTCAAATAATTTTTCTATTTCAATAAAAATATTAATTTTCAATAAAACATGCCAAAAGAGGCAGTACAATCACAATGCATGAAGAGTGCAGACAAGCTACACAATGTTGGGATAAAATCCATTTACCAAGCTGTGTGGATATGTCTGTTCTTATTACTTGATCTGGTCCTATAGTTGTGTCCAACCTAACAAGAATCGCATCCACAATATCTGGAGAGTTGGCAGGGAATATACCCACATGATCTCCAGGGGCATACTTTAGGTCAGTGGCATTGGGCATGTGCATCTTGACTAAAATAGTCTGCTGACTGAAAAACATTTTAAAAAATACATCTATTCAGAACTTTAACATTTGGTACAGTCGTACCTATTAATGGATTTACCTATAGCTTTGCTAGGGTTCTACCTAATATTGCATAAAGAGATTAGATAAAATGATTCATTGCTAAATTCACTTTGTCTTTAATTTAAAAAAAAAATAAAATTAGATAATTTCTTTACTCAGAATCTTTGGCCTGAAGTTGGATTCTCTCAGACAACATGAAGGGCGTTATTTCCTTCCCATGAATGTTGGATAATACTGATGTAGAAATGGGGAGAGCATTTAAAAAAAATTGGTATTTTCCATACATTATTTTTTAATCCTTAATTGATGTCAGCGCTATTGATACTTTTAACGATACAAATGATTTAACAATAAGTATTTGATTTACTTAGCGATAATTGTTTCTGAATTTCTCAGCATTTTTTAAAGGAAAAATGAAATTAATTTCCTCACACCATATATCTTTAATAAGCTAAGATAAATGAATACCTTGACATAAATCTGGTTCTTTGCCATTTTCCACGAGCACAATCCTGTCTTTGTCAAGTGAACAGCTCAGGTCACCCTTGGTTTGGGGTCCTGGAGTTGTATTGACATATTCACCTAGGCAAAAAGCCTCAATTGAAGCCTATGGCCAAAAAACAATTATTTTGATGCATTTCCATAGGTTTATTTTAAAAAAAGTATTTGTAAAACTGAAATATGTGAAAGGTATTTGACATATTGAATACAATGTACAAGGAATTTCACAAATTAAATATGTACATGGTATTGTACAAATGAAATAACACAAAAATTAAAAAATTAAATTTACATAATATGTAGCCATTTGTTACCTTAGAAAAAAAGGAATGGTCGCAAAAACCAGACAAACAAAGTAAAAAGAATTTTATTCTGACCGATGAAGACATGTTCCCCAACGTTTACTTGTGTATTATGTATAATTAGTATTAAAGCTTAACATATATTGTTGTATTGAAACAAATTGTTTATGTCTAATCTATTTTAAAGCTTTATTGCAATTTAACACTGTTATAACAAGGGATTTGACATTAAATATTTACAAGGTATCTAAAATTAAATATAATATATAATTTATTTGGCATATTAAATATGTACACGGTATTTGACATATGTCACATATGTCAAATATTTGTAAAAGGTTTTGTACAAATGAAATATGTACACGGCATTGAAAGATGATATATGTACAAGGTATTTGCCATTGAATATTATGTACATGTACATGGCATTTGACATTAACATTAATTTGAAAACCATAAACATGAAAATATGGTAAAGACGTGATAACCTAAGATCTAATTAGAAACAAATGTGCTTACTTTAAACACTCCCAATGACCAGGTCCTGAAACTTTGCTCCTGGCCATATAAGGCATCCCCTGTGCAATAATTAACCAATCTTTCTGCTCCAAGTTCTTGCAACATTTGATATATATACTTGCCATATGCAGCAAAGTAAGGGTAAGCTTTGGAGCCAAGGCTAAAAACTGCAAAACTGTTTAATCATTGGATTAAAAATAAATTATCCCATTTAAATATGTTTGGGTTTTTATAATGTTTGTTTTCTATCATTTCACATCTGGCAAATGTTTACTGTTGAAATGCCTTTTATTTTCTTTGTTTCACACCCAGACGTTTTGAGGTAATATAGAACATGTCGATACTTCAGTGGGCATAGATATGTTGAGCTGAAGATATTTGAGGTTATTTAATAACGTTAAATCCTCTTTTGGGCTGAGATTAATCTCTTAAGGCACTGGCTAATATTGTGGCGGCGTGTCTAATCTGGTGGACATCTTCGTAAATCATGTCTTCAAGGCATGTCTCTGGGTCCCGACCCTCTGCCCACTTCCCACTGCCGGGGCAGTCAACCACCAGATGAGCCACTGTTTCTTCTTTCTCGCCACAAAATCGGAAGGTTGGTTCCCTCTGTCGTCAAATCTAAGGAGGTAGCTGCTCTGCTCGTCGCGTAATGGCCTGTCCTCATCAGGTTGATCAGGCTCTGCTAGCCTCGCTTTAGCCTCAACCAGTGGTCACTCTTGCTCGGTCGCGGCATCTTCCAATGATGCTGTCGTCCAGTTTCTCCTGTGGCACAATCGCTTACCCAATTTTCACGAAAGTGGTCTTTCAATCAAGCTGTGACTCGCAGCTGGGTCATGAGTTTATCAGGATGTGGCTGGGCGGTGCCTTAGAACATGTCTATACTTCAATGGGCATAGATTTGAGTTTGCATAGAAGAAAGACCTGTAGATACTTGAGGCGATACAGAACATGTCGATACTTCAATTGGCATAGATATTTGAGTTTGCATTTTAATGTATGAAACATTTTAGGTTTAAAAAAATTTAAATATCTGGCACGGGCCTGTGGTGCCATGGTATGCGTGTTATCAAGTCCATCAAAACTTAAAAGTTTGGCAAACACTATAAGACGCACTAATGGATTCTTGCAATCTATTATTTAACTATGGCATGGAAGTGTTCTCCACCATGATGTTGTGTAACAATTTTGGGGGGTTATTTCCAGTTTATGAAAATGCAGGCCTATACAAGTGTCGTATTAAGATGTCTCACCATGATGACTACAGTTTGGTTTCAAATAAGTATGTTAATCTTGATCGTATTGAGGACCCAATCTTTAGCTTACTGGGGCCCGTAGAGTAAGCTTATTGAGGTCATAAGCTGTAGCTTAATGAGACGCTAAGCTTTAGCTTAATGAGACGCTAAGCTTTAGCTTAATGAGACCCTAAGCTTTAGCTTAATGAGGCCCTAAGCTGTAGCTTATAGAGGCCTTATGCTAGATCTTATTGAGGTCCTATGCTAAAGTTTATTGATGCCATAAGCTTTAGATTATTTATCTTATAGTAAATCCGGGTCTGTGGTCCACACTTGATCGAGCCAGATATGCCGACCAGAATGGTGTAATGTGGAACACGTGTCCCATTGTGTGCTAGGCTTTCAATTTGTTGGAATGTGTAGTCTCCGATGAAAGGCGAATTCTCTTAATGGTCTAACACAAACCCCAATTTCTGATGACAAGGTATCTTTTCGAGCTGGCGAGATTTCGCAACAATATACTGCTTAACTGTGTTATTTAGTGTCGCCTTAAAAAATCTCTTCTGGATATTGTTCTGATGAAATGTTCAAGGGAATCCCCATTCACAAACACTACTAGGAGCAAAAATAAGACTCAACTAGGACTACTCATTCCTCCGTTGAGAGACCGAACTATCCAACATATCTTCTTTTGATTTCTGGGAACCCATGCATACCTGGGCCATGCACCGTTGACGAACAAATATACGAACACATATACGTGTTTAAGATGTGGAATTTGGAGTACTGTTTTTACCGGTGCCTTCTGTATCTATTTGTTGGTTTCATGTTTACCTCTCCTAGCAAAAAACTTCGAAACCACGCACTACCAATGACGTCACATTAATCTCTAATTCTAAAGTCTTTGACGTCGCTCTTCACAACAGAATCCATTTCCTGAAAGAAGATAGCAATGGCGAACATGCAGCTGCTCTCTCGACTAGGAGCCGCACCTATAAAGGATCTGGTCACCCCAGCCGCACGTTTGAGCTGGCAATCAGTTACATGCAGTCTGAACAAGGTCCATTCATACCCAAGGCATCACGATGTGTTCGATGGTAACATTGATTCTGGTTAACAAAATTGTTTAAAACTATTTACACTTATTTATGATATAATTAACATATTATTTCCAGCTAGTTAACTATATTTTAACTTGAATTAGTATTTTATCACTATGCAAGCGTTAAACTTTAGTATAAAGGTAACAAAAAAATTATCGCCATTTTCATACAAGATTTTAAAAAACGAATAGCTTCACTGTTACTATAAATAATTAATTGACACCAGCAACAACACTACATCGACCAAACCTCAAAACCCTGGTGGGGCGAATCTTGCTCCACATCATCTACGCATTTCTGGCTATGAACCGCCTTGACTCACTTGGTGGCCTGCACCCTCTCGGTGGCTCTCGGGGTGCCCGCCCATGCCGTCCACTTTCAATACGTTGGTTTGATCTTGATATATTTGATTAAGTTATTGGTGGGTGCGCACTGGGTACTCGCATCCCTAACTTTCCTGCATAGGTCAGTACAACAGGCTGACGATTTACATTCCGCAGTAAGTATGGTACAAGATTTTGACATTCTAGGTATCAGTCCATGTTTCTGGATGAAGTAGTCGATTTCAAACTTTAAGATTTAAGTTAAACAATTTTCTTTGAGACTATCTAAATCAGACCTACACAACATACGGCCAGCCGGCACCCACTGTGAGGCCCGCAAAGTAACGAACTATTCTTTATTGTTATTATTTTCTTAATATCTCCCCCCCCCCCCCCCCCCCCTTTTTTTTTTTTTTTTTTTTTTTTATATCTCCCCCCCCCCCCCCCGGTTCTATTTTCATTTGGCACACACAAGTTTTCATGAAGTATTACAGCCCACCTTACATTTTGAGTTGTGGAGGCTTTATCTAAATTGATCTGCGTTCGGGTATTTATTCACAGGCTAAAATATGAACCGTTGTCTATTGTTATCTCTCCAGTGTGATCGTGTATTGGAACTGCTAGATTATAACATAAGCCGGCTCTCAAACGTATGTCTTTTTATATTATGATGTTAGATCACGTATATCACAAAAACTAAGACCATCGGTGAACGCTCCTTCTACTTCCATGCGCCACGTTCTGGAACCAGCTCCTCTTCCATATCCGTCATTGTGAAACCTCGTCCACTTTCAAAAAGTCCCTTAAAACTAATCTGTTTAGGTCCGCCTACGACCTGTGATGCACCCTCCTTGCCCTGCCTCATTTTCTGTCTCGGGTTGATCCTGTAGTATAGGCCAAAACGTGCCAAAGTGTCCTCGTTTTATAAGCCATTTTAATGGTTTCTATAGTATAATAGTTACTATCCTAGTGTCTCATTTGTATTTACTTAGTTTACATGTTTTTAATTAGTGTAAAGCGCTTAGAGCTTTATGGCAAGCGCTATATAAAAATGTCTAAATAAATATCTCCCCCTCTCTCGCCCTCACCCTCTCTCTCTGTCCTTCTCTCTTTCCCTCTCTCAGTCCCTCTCCCCCTCTCTCTCTCTATCTCTCTCTGTCCTTCTCTCTTTCCCTCTCTCAGTCCCTCTCCCCCTCTCTCTCTCTATCTCTCTCTGTCCTTCTCTCTTTCCCTCTCTCAGTCCCTCTCCCCCTCTCTCTCTCTATCTCTCTCTGTCCTTCTCTCTTTCCCTCTCTCAGTCCCTCTCCCCCTCTCTCTCTCTATCTCTCTCTGTCCTTCTCTCTTTCCCTCTCTCTGTCTCTCCCTCCCACTCTCAACCCCTCTCTCCCTCCCTTCCTTTTCCCCTCTCTCTCTCTCTCTCTCTCTCTCTCTCTCTATCTCTATCTCTCCCTCTCTTCGCGTGTCTGTCACTTGACATTTCAAAGTTCTGAATTTCTGATAAACTCATTTCTAACACAGACTGTTCTAAGTAGTCGTCAAATTTATTATATTCTTTTTAAATATCCTTGCTTTTTTATCTTCAGCTGTATATAAAGCTTTGTTATATGCAAGTCTTAGATATCGTAACGATAGGCCTCGTAGAATTTCTTTTGGTTTTAATCATTTTAAAATTCTGTGGACTTATTCGTTAGCGTTCCCCCGGTGTTAACACGAGCAATGTTCGTATACACTTCTTGTCATGTGAGGTTGAAAATTATACAGGGGTGAGTCTTCTTGTCTTAGACCTTGTCAAATCTGGAACACCATTGAATACCATCTGTACGCCATGACTGTTTGCTTGTGTGTAAACCAGTTAATCATTTTGTAGGCGGTGGTGCCAAGCATTAGAGTCTTTGCGGACCACTTTGATAGCGAGTAAAACTTTCACCTACTGCATGCCCTTAACACTTACGTATAAAAATATTCAACTAAACACACACTTAGTGGTGTAAAGAATTGTTATTAAAGACGTTCTCTCTACTCGCAATGCCATCCTGTGTGAGGAACGTTATTTTTTGTTTACACACGTGACATTTTACGATTCAAAGTGGCTATTTGCACCCGGGTACCAGAAGTGAGAGGTTTGGATTAAAAACTATTTAAAATATTAGTGTTGGGTTTGCAAGACAAAATGATGTATGAAATGAAAGATAATTGAATGGACTATATTGTTGTAAACTTACTTCTTCCGTCTAACTAAAATAAACTACCACAAATGACATCGGAATAGCATTGAGTCTAATGGGACCTTGGTGAGAATGGCAGCGATGCGTGTCCGGGTCCATTTGGGCAGCGAAGCGGCACCTTGCAGCTCTCCCTTTGCCATGACAGCCCTCGCCAGCACCCACTCGATCAAGTACCAACGGAGACCATCCCAGTCCAAGAACATCTGGTTGGCCAGTGAGACTTCTCTCACAGTGTCAGCAGTCGACTTCCCTAGTATTCGGGATGGTGTATTTACGTCCTAAAATCTTCCCCCTTCCATCCCGGGGAATCGCCAGAAGCCCTCTAAAGGGGAATGCTATAGGGAGTTTCAGCCTCGCAAATAATTTACGAGGCAGCTGGGGCGAAACGGTTGCCTAGCAACAGGTACCTCAAAGGATGTGTCATATCCATGAACGGCAACATGTCATCATGATCCTTCTCTGTTTCTGCCATTTTATTTCCAGATACAGAGTTTCAGGGGATAGAAGACATCTAAGAAAATTAAAGTTTTCATTAACTAGTTATTCATTAGAACTCTTATTAAGTAGACACCTACAAGATAAACTCTTACAAAATAAACTCTTACAAATCTTCATTTCAGTAAAAGTGCTTAACCCATTTTACCCCCGGGAGACAACTCATGTTTGTAGAAGTGGTCAGCCCATTTATTCCTCTTGGGGACAACAAAACAGGACAAAGACTTCACAAGATGGCGTCCAGGTTTCAGATTTATACTTAAAAAATTGAAAACATTTGATTCAAATAACAATTGTAATAATTTCGTTCTTTGTGAACAAACACAGATTATGTCAATGGATATTTTTGTACAAGATTTTTTCCACATCTAAAGGCAATGAATAGGGAATGGTGTTTTAAATTCATCATTTATAAGGAGGATTATTTGAACATTTATTATTGTTGAATAACAAACATGAAATACAAAATACTGCTATTAAAAGTATGTTAAGCTTGCATAATGATAATTGGTAAAATTTAATGGTTTGACATTGATATATTTCAATGAGTTAAATGAATGTTGTACATTTAATGGTTTGAGATTGATATATTTCAATGAGTTAAATGAATGTTGTACATTTAATGGTTTGAGATTGATATATTTCAATGAGTTAAATGAATGTTGTACTAAATGTCGTCATCGACTTAATGGATGTCCATCCATATCTCAACAAGGTGACCTCATCTTATAAATGGAAACCAAAACTTCCCCAGAACAGTGCCCTATTAGGTCATCGAGGTCATGGCATACTCACATATTTGAAGTGTTGCCTGGGGCAAGTGACACAACACATGGTGCCTGTCCGTCACTACAAGTTCGCGTATCCTATACCTGAAAAACTAGATGTAAGTTTTTAACAGCAATATCTTGTCTGATGTTATCTTATGTACCACTTTGATAAATTAGAAGTGAGTTTTTACAGCAATATCATCTTGTCTGATGTTAGCTTATGGAACAATATGATACCAAAATAACATAATATTGCCTATTTTCTTACCACAGCCCTTACACTTTAAAAAACAAATTACAGAAAAGAGAATGATTCTTTTTTTAAAGTATTTCATACATTTTTAGAGTTGGATATTGTTTTCACCAGACAGATCTTAGTCTTAAACTTATTTTAATTTAAATTTCAAAATTTTTTAACTGATATTTATATTAAACAGTAAATCAAATTAATGGTAGCATACCCAATGTGTCAAACATATTATTGGTAAATGACCCATTGTGTCAAACATATTAGTGTAAAATGACCCAATTTGTCCAAAAATGAATGATGAGCAGTTCAATTATGATTAGAATTTAAAATATTGGAACACAAATTTGTCTATCTGATATTTTTTATCCACAATAGAAAAAAATGTCTTGTTTATTTAAACTTACAATAAACATAATTAGTTAGAAACTATTGCTTATGGCTGCAGCCATGGGTTTTCCCCGTAGAGCAGCTTGGGACTACATTCACCAGCTACCTCAGTGATCAAAATGTGGAGACAATTAGAATATTGGCACAAGCTGAATTTAACTTTTATTGCCGTATGCGCTTCTTCGACAAAACAGTTCAGGAACTTCTCAAGGAAAACAAATCAACTAGAAGTAAGTATGATGGCTAAGGAAAGCTATGTGATTTATTTGTATGGTATCAGTAATGTTTATAAAATCCTTCACGTAATTCTACCCTGGTTTGTTTCTTACCTTTTGGGGGCATTTAAATGTGAGAAAATAATAGAAGAGTATAGACCCAGTGATTAGGTCCATTGAATAGGCCATTTGATGCAGCCGTGAGAACGCTGCCTCTAGGCAACCGTTTCGTCCCAGCTACAGCGTGAACTAGTCGCGTTGTGGAAGCCCACTGTGGAATCCCTCTTATAGGGCGTCCGACGCTTTCCCGGGATGGGTGGGGGAAGATATTAGGACGTAAATTTTTCCATCTCAACTCCTGAGAAAGTCGATCGAGTGCACTGTTTAAACGCATAGTGTCGGATCGACCGGGTGCCTCCCCGTTGGGGCGGCCCCCAGGCGGGGTCCTGGTCGAGCGTCCAAGCGCCCAGGCGGGGACTTGTGTGAGGGGCCCGTGTGGGGGCCGTCCTGAAGAGTGGGCATCTCCAATGTGCCACTCCGCTGGTGCCATTTCTTAATGTAACATTTCAATAGACCATTTGAAAAGACCCATTAAATGGGCCCATTGAGTAGACCCGTTGAATATTCCAATAGGCGAGACAAGTGAATTGTCCAAATGAATAGACCAATAAATAGAATAATTGAATAGACCCATTAAACAAAGCCATTGAAAGGGCCCATTAAACAAACCCATGGAATACACTCATTAAACAAAGCCATTGAAAAGGTCCATTAAACAAACCCATGGAATACACTCATTAAACAAAGCCATTGAAAAGACTCATTAAACAAAGCCATGGAATACACTCATTAAACAAAGCCATTGAAAAGACCCATTTAACAAACCTATTGAATAGACTCGCTCAAGTATTTTCGTCAATAAAATATTTGACAAATAAATAAATTATTAAAATAAAAAAATAATGAAGCTGAAACCTTGCCCCAGAATTAATTCTGTAATTGCAGCAATAGCAGTTTTTAAGCGAGATCAGGAAGAGGTAATGTTTAAATGTTCATTCAAATGATCTTTGAGATAAAAATAAGATCTTTTAGCCTTATAAAAGTTCATCAACATAACCAAATTGAATTTAATGACATCCCTTCAAGGAAGTCAAAGGCTCGCAAAACGTTATTCTTAACAAGTGAATTAACAAATGGGGCATTAAATTTAATGAAACCAAATGCTTCACAATGAGCATGTCAAGAGAAAAAAAAACATCAACCTATATGTACTAACTAAACGAGACAATTCTCCAACACGTATAAAAAAATCCATACCTTGGAATTCTCTTCTCAAATAACATAAAATGGTCCCCCCCCCCCATATAAATAAAATTTAAAAAAAAGCCACCTCCACACTTGGTTTCATTCGAAGAAATCTGCGCCACCGCCCAACTTCCTGCAAACGAAACGTACCCGGGTACCAGAAGTGAGAGGTTGCGATTGACATCCGAATAGCATTGGTCTAATGGGACCCGGGTGCGAATTGCGGTGCTGCGTGTCCGGGACCATTTAGAATAAATGCTATTCGGATGTCGGTAGTTTATTTTAGTTAAATTGAAGAAGTAATTTTAAAACCATATAGTTCATTCAATTATCTTTCATTTGATACCTCATTTTGTCTTGCAAACCCAACAATAATATTTTGAATAGTTTTTTAATCCCAATCTCTCACTTCTGGTATCCGGGTACGAATAGGCGCAGCCCAAACGAAATGCCTTTCTTGCACACGTCCGTTCACTGCTAGAATATGGTGCGATCATCTGGGACCCACACTTAAAACAAGACGTGGACAAGATGGAGTGAATCCAACGTAACGCGGTGCGTTTTATCGCACGGGACTACAAGTCCACCACTTCCTGCTTTGTCACTGGCCTCTTAAAAAGATTTGACATCCCTCCCTTAACGACAGACGAGAGGGACTCCGCCTGATATTCTTATATAAAGTGGTCATGGGACTGGTGCCGGCCATCCCAGCAGGCACATACCTTACCCCACAGAAGCCGGGTCGACTGATCAGAGCAAAACGCTCACTGAACACTGATTTCACCACTGACAACCTCATAAACAATTACAACCGAAGTAACAGCAAGTGCTTCATCGTGCCTCGGTGCAACACAATGCAGTATAAACAATCATTATTCCTACGCACAATAATTGCTTGGAACCACCTGGACAATGCTGCTGGGGACTCGACGTCAGTCGAAAGCTTCTAGGCTGCCCTGGCGTCTGTTAGGAGCTGTTAGAATAGCAACATCGCTCCCCAACCGTTGTACAAATGCCAGTATATGGATGCAGCAACGAACACTACCAGAACCAGAATTGTGTGGTGGTCTGACTTATGTTTTGACTTTGAAAGGTATCTATTGTATGTGATATCCTCTTGTCACTCGATCTAGGGCAGGGGTCTCAAACTCACAGCCCGCGGCCATTTGTGGCCCGCAAGACGATATTTTGCGGCCCGCTACATGAGAGCAAAGTTTAGTGTTAGTACAGCCCGCGTGCTTTCCCCATTCTCATATTTATAATGTGACACTCCGCGACAATTTTATTCGAATCTCACCGACTAGTGTAATTCTGATTTTTATTAAGTTTGTATAGATTTGGACGTTGATTATAATGATGGCAAAAGTGCGCTTTTGAAAAATATATCAAAGTCAGTTAGTGGGTAATGCTCAAACATAATTGTGTAGATCGTAGCAATCTGACACAGTATTAAAAAATCCCTATTAAAATTGCCGATGGTGTTGACGAGTGACGGAAATTCCGAGCCTGTCAGCTTTCAGGGAGAAGGATGAGCTTTTTTTTCCTGTACTATTTGATCCAAAATGACTCATGGACTTGGCTTTTCTTGTTGACATTACACAGGAGAAGAATGTACTCAACAAGAAGGTATCAGACCAGGGGTGGCTTGTAAGTGGTACCTATGATTAATGTCTGGGCATTCTGCATAAAAATTGTGTTATTGTTCTTAGAAAAACCTCTGCAATATCACAACATGCACATTACCCATGGAGTCGGGCGCACAATTTAGTAGAGAGTATTTAGATGCCATTGCAAAGCTACAGGGAGAAATTGATCATATGTTTAAAGACTTCAAAACACACAGAACAACTTTTCAACTTTTGGCTGACCCTTTCTCCTTGAATGTGGAAGATACCCCAAACCCCATTCCATTTTTTGCGCTTCAACTAGAGCTGATTGACCTTTAGTCCCATTATAAGTTCAGGGAGTTAAATGGAAAATCATACAGGCATGGGCAATTTATGAGAAAAGCGCCCTCCACCTTCCCTGCAATTTCCAAGTTGTTCAAGCGGATCAGATGCCTTTTTCTGGAGTAGCTATCTGTTTTCCCCTTTGAACTTTGACAAGTCAACATTCAAGGCCAAAGTTATTCATGAGCGTCTTCAAGCTACACTGAGGGTCTAATTTGCCTCCTCACTCAATCCAAATTTTGCTCAGCTGTTTAAGAAGAAGCTCTACCAGGTCTCTAGCAGAAAGGAGTAGGAGGAAGAAAGTGACGTTAAGCCTAGTTCTTGAGAACCCTTAATGTTTTTATTTGTTATTAATAAAGGTTGGGCAGGTTGCAATAGTTGTACTTTGAGGAATTTGTAATCGCTTCTTTGTGGAATAATTGATGCCGTCCAGTCTCACTCAAATTTAACCCCTGCGGCCCCCGGATGATTTGAGTTTGAGACCCCTGGTCTAGGGGATTAATTTAATTAAGCCAAATTACCACACAAACATAATAACCTATCTATACATATATACCAGGGGTATCAAATTCAAATCATCCGGGGGCCGCAGGAAGCATAGTCGGAGTGAGAATGGGTCGCATCAAGTATTCCATACAAAAAAAAAAAAAAAAATTATCTTAAATTTTCCTCCCCACAACTTAAAAGCTCGCTCTCTGGTTCTTAAAAACCGCTCAATTCTTTTGGCGGACCCTGTCACAAATGATATTTTTAGAAAACCTCCTCTTTTCGCTTTCAGGCGGGACAAGAGCCTTAGGGACATGCTAGTTAGAAGCCACCTCCCTGCTATTAAAGCACATAAAGGCACAAAAAGTTGCAACCGTAGCCATTGTAACTCATGTCCCTACGTGATCGAAACTGATACGATCACTTTCCCTCTGAGAGTATTCAGAATAAAAAATGGCTTTACCTGCACACGTCGCAACGGGATTTACACCATTATTTGCAAAAAGTGCGGTAAACTATACATAGGAGAGACAGGTCGTCGCCTTGGGGACCGATTCAGAGAGCACCTCTATAACATAAATAAACACGCTCTCTGTCCGGTCTCCAAACATTTCAATAGCCCTAACCATTATGGTATCTCAGATATTGTAGTTACTGGTATACTCTATACTAGTAACACTGTAGATAGAATTTATATGGAGAACAAATTAATAACTAGATTTGGTACGTTGTCTCCATATGGATTGAACCAAATCCATAGTTTTACTTAGCTGCCATGTCTTTTTCCTGTTTTGTTTTTCCAATTATGTTAAAATCACTTCCTTTCTACTTCTCTTTACTTTGTTTCTGTCTGGTTTAAGCGCCCTCTCCTATATTTTTTTGTTTTGTTTTAGGTAGGATATGTATATTGATATTATGTAAATTTAATTTATACTTATTTAAATGTGTTTTGTTTGTTTGTACTGATGAAGGCATGTGCCGAAACGTTTAATTGTGTATAATGTATAATTATTATTAAAGTTAACTCATATTGTTCTATTGACACAATTTGTTCGTGTCTTATTATTCCATTCGTAAACATTAGCGGCAAATTTAATGGGGATTCTTTTATACTGCGTCAGCTCGATTTTCATAATTAAGGATGTGCATTGCCCACTAACTGACTTTTTTAAAATTTTGAAATATGTATGTAAAATATTCTAAGCGTGTTTTCTCAAAACCGCACTATGGCCATGTTTGTTGCATACATTGCTACATACTACAAATTCAACACTTTTAGACAGATTTTAACACTGGTTTTACTATTATAATCAACGTCCAAATCTATACAAACATAATAAATATCAGAATTAGACTAGTCAGTGAGGTTCACCTGAAACCGTCGCGGAGGGTCACATTATAGATATCTGAATGGGGAAACAACGCGGGCCACATTAACACTAAATTTGCTGTCATGTCCCGGGACGCAAAATATCGTCTTGCGGACGCAAGTTTGAGACCCCTGATATAGACTGAAACGAAGTCTTTGTCAAAGGGGCAAATAACTGCAAGTATTTATTCACGACGGGTATTTACATTAACTTTGTAGTTCACACCTTTGTTAAAGAATATATACAAAATGGAATTTAGCAAAATTTTGAATGTAAGTTATTTGATAATTAATGTCCATAAAATGCTGATAATATCATCATTATAAATGGTATATTTGCTCAAGGTCATATGTTCAAGCGAAGTGGACTTAGCCTTAGAAAATTTCTCAGTTGATCTCGACGGATCAGTAAGTTTTGGAGTTTCTTCCGTTCCAGAAGTGAGTCCTCCGTTCCTGTCTTCGGGGCTTTTCAAAGCGAAGCGAAGTAGGCGTTCCTGGTCGTAGACGGCGTCAACTTCTTGTTGTTCCAAGAGTTTCGTGTAATCTTTGTAGTGGGGGAGTAGACTCTCCAGTGATAAATCGTGGGTGGTAAGAGTCCCTGAATCTCGCGGTCCTTGTCGTAGCCGTAGGCTATTAGGCGTGAGACATGACAAACGATCCCCTAGTTCCAGCTTCAAGGTGCGTGGGTTCCGAAAGAATACAACCAGGTAGTATTCTTGGTTGCAGCTACTGATTACGCTAATAAAGTGATAAGTATAGTAGGCTATAGCTTTCAAAACCAAGTGGAAGAATCATAAAAGGACACATTCTAATCTGTTTAAGCTTTTTATTGAAGTTCGGGAACAAATTTTAATTGGTTGAATTAAAATGTGTTTATTTTCCCATCCAATGACAATCAGTCTAAAACCAAGTGGAAGAATCATAAAAGGACACATTCTAATCTGTTTAAGCTTTTTATTGAAGTTCGGGAACAAATTTTAATTGGTTGAATTAAAATGTGTTTATTTTCCCATCCAATGACAATCAGTCTAATATTACGGAATCGACCTTCCACCTAGAAAAATTATAGGAGAGTTAGGTGGGTGAATACAAAATCACGATTTTGCTTGAGCTGTCGCATGTCCAATAACAAGGGAGATGATTCGGATTATCACAATTGGGAGAGAGGGGTATTATTTTACAAGGGTGAGTCTACCGTTAAAGAATTTTTCAATGTCTTGTCTCAAACAATCACAAATAGCAGACAATAAAAAACTTCTTCTAGCTAGGCCTACTATTATTTAGTTAAGTTCTTTTTTTTTTTTAATTTTTTTCAGAATTAACAGAATTAACAGAAGACCAACTATTTGGTTTACCTCTGGATCTTCTCATGAAAAAAGACACCTCGTTTAAGAATAATGGACCACATCTTACAATTCCTTCTCTGTTAAGCTTGGTACGTTTTTGTGTTATGTTAATTTACATTAATTTAGATTCAAAGTTAATTTTTTGATGACTTGATAGTGGAGCTTTTAAATATCAGTTTATTTATTTCATTAGCCGTGATTGGTTTGGTTTAAATTTTAAAAAAAAACATAATAAAAAAAAACACCACAAATCCGGTCATAACTGGAACGTTGAAATAATGGACGAATTATTTGACAAATTTTCATTTTATTTTTTTATCAACACAAAAGTAGTTTTTAAATAAATGATATCTGTTATATATAGAACATTTTAAAATATGCAAAATCTCATTTCATGCATTCTAGCTGCTTCAATTTATCCATAAGAATGGCCAAACTACCCAAGGCATATTCAAAGCTCCAGAAAGCAGTACCAAGGTCAAGGTAGGATTTGGTATTTTAAATTAATTTTTAAAAAAATGTGTATTTTGTCATTCATTAGAAAAAAATAAGATTTTGACATTTCAAAGAATAAAATATATTTACATACCTAGAGAAAATAAACACAATGCATTTTTTGAAATCTGCGAGCCAAGTAAATATATGCTGAAAAATAATTCGGAGGCTACTCTTTCAAATGTATTTACTAGGGTTGTCTGTTGATTTCGCTTTACAAAGTCAACACGTCTTGTTGTTAACAGCCACTTGAAAGATCGAATGATTGTCTTGAGGCA
>CAXITT010000168.1:541874-558495 GCA_964033795.1 Lymnaea stagnalis
GGCCCCCCCCCCCCCCCCCCACTGTTCGGCCTAGGTTATTTTATTGGTTCATTTAATGATGTTGATTTATTCTGTTTTGAATTAACATTTACTGTCTAGTTTTTGCCATTACTGGGAATGCTTAGTGTACCTAACCATATTCCTCATACTTCATGAACCTTATTCTCCATACTCCATATACATAACCTTATTCCCCATACTCCATGTACAGAATCTTATTCTCCATACTCCATGTACATAACCATATTCCCAATACTCCATGTACAGAACCTTATTCCCCATACTCCATGTACAGAACATTATTCCCCATACTCTATGTACAGAACCATATTCCCCATATTCCATGTACAAAACCATATTACCCATACACCATGTACAGAACCATATTCCCCATACTCCATGTACAGGAACTTATTCCCCATACTCCATGTACAGAACCATATTACCCATACTCCATGTACAGAACCATATTCCCCATACTCCATGTACAGAACCTTACTCCCCATACGCCATGTACAGAACCATATTCCCCATACTCCATGTACAGAACCATATTCCCCATACTCCATGTACAGAACCATATTCCCCATACTCCATGTACAGAACCTTATTCCCCATACTCCATGTACAGAGTCTTATTCCCCATACTCCATGTACAGAACCATATTCCCCATACTCCATGTACAGAACCATATTCCCCATACTCCATGTACAGAACCTTATTCCCCATACTCCATGTACCTAACCACTTTCCCATAATCCATAAACACGTAAATGTTAAAGAAGCCCCTGGAAAATTAATGGTTAAAAAAAAGAGATATAAGTTAATATATGTGTTCGCAATCAGTGTTTCTTTCAGACAATATCCCCAGGGGGGGGGGCACTTCAGATTTTAAGTGGGGGGGGGCAGTGCCAGTTGAAAGAGGCGTAGCTAAGATGGGCATAAGGGACATATTTCTACGGGTGCCAGACTAGCGGGGGCATCTATGAGCTATAGTTTTAATGGATGAAAATAATTGGTTTCAGAGTTTAGCGAGGGGGGGGGGCTGGAGTAAAAATCACTCTTGTCCCCTGGCACTAAAGACACACGCCAGTGACGTAAAAGGGAGGGGGAAATATTTGATATTCCGAGATGTCATTGTTTCTTTAGATTGAGCGGAGGGATTTTTGGATAACTGCAGAGTTTCTATCGAGAAAGGTAGCGCGGCAAAAAAGTTAACCCACCTAGGGTGACGCCAAAACTAGGGACGCCGCTGGGCAGTGTATATATCAGCACCATAATTGGTTGTCAGGGCAAGCAATGCTGACATTTTAATAGGGGCAGAAATGGAGCATCCCGATGGCTTTTCCTAATCAGGAAATGTTTGATTATTTAACAATCAAGAGATGCATTTTGGAGTCTACCGTCGTATTATTTGTTTAGGGAAAATACTTTTCAAGCATCGGGGTAGACAATATAACGTCCAGTGCCAAACATAAACTAAATTCATTCTGGCTATGGTGTGCCCAAGATAATCATTTGTAACAAGATTATATTCAACCCCGTTAAGTCACATTGATCGCCGTCAAGGAAGGGAAATCATAAATTGCGGAATCAGAAGAGTCTTTAGCAAAAGCGAGGGCAGGGTTCCCCTTAATAAAAAAATTATAAAATAAAAAGGCAGTGATGCATTGTGGTGCAAATTCAATGTATCTTTCAGACAATGTGTGAAGGGGCATTTCAGACTTTCATAGATTTACTATTAGATGTCTCGTGGAGAAATGCTACGAATACAGCATCAAAATACGCCAACTATGTGTGGACTACAGATCAGCTTCTGATAGCATAGACAGGAAATACCAATACGATGCTCTCCTGGAACTTGGATTCCCTAACAAACTTATCCGACTCATACATATGACGATGGATAACTCCAAAGGTAGAATTAAAGTAATGAGAGACTACTCGAGAGAGTTCTCAATTAATCAGGACATCAAACAATGAAATCCATACATCCATTTCAACATCAAATGAGAAAAAGGCATTAGAAAAATGCATGTGAGCACTAGAGAGGTAATACAGAACAACAATAATGAACTTTATAAAGCCAGCCACTGCAGTACCTGGCATACGCAGACGATATAGCGCTACCTGGTAGAAACGGCAATAATATAATAAATGCTTTCAGTTAGTTAAGCTTTTATGTGTCACTTGACTTCGGAGCCATCGTGTGAGGTCTGCATGGGCGACGCATATTTTAGGGGCTTAAAGTTTTGCTGTAATTACTTTAAATTATCAACTTTTGCTGCTAGGTACAGAAGGATAAACCTGAAAAGTAGCTGGATGCCACAAAAAGTGAAGCGACGCCTCTGCTTTACTAAGCGTGTAACACACACATATATTTTTTTATGTTATCGAAGAGTAATGTGTTTTTTTAGTTTTTAATTAAAATACTTTTGGGGTGAACTACATTAAAAAAATAATAAAATTTACTACAAAGTATTTTTAAAAATTTTAAAAGAATTCCTTCTTAAAAAAAAGATATCCATCACAAAAAAAAGAAAAGCTAAAATAGTTTCACATTTTGAACACAAAAGAAAACCCAAAGACATGCATTTATTCTGAAATATTTTCAAGTTTTACCAAAGTCAAAAAGAAAAGTTAAGTTTTCTATAGTAAGTTCGATACATTTGTATGGGTTTTTACAATTCGTATTTATTTATAAATCGTATGTAACCGACACAATTGTTAAGAGGACATGATTTGTTTACAAAAGACATCATATATTTATTAATGTGTGATTTTTTTGTGAAGGAAATCGTTTACAAATAAAGTTTAACTTCTCAATATTCAGTTGATTGAAATGTTAATTAAAATTTTCAAACTACTATAATTTGCTTCACCTCCATTACAACTTGCCTATTCACTATTATACTTTAAAACAATTTTTTTTTACCAATTCAATAGAATTTATTTTTAACTACTACCAAGCAATGGCATTTACAAGATAATCGAAATACTAGATTAAAAAAAAAAAATTAAATAAGTAGTTTAAATATATATATTCTTTCTACTAGATTATCAAATGAAAATGAATTTTTAAAAAAAATTAGTTCAAAAAGCTGGGGAATATTGTTTCTTATTCTCATATTAAACAGAAAATTCGTTGGGAATTTAATACATAAAAGCTAAGTATTATTAATTTTTAATAAATCATTTTACTCTGTTGTTCCCGAAATTGTGTTACAAAATTAGAAACGCACTCGATTTAATAATAATTGATGAAATTTCCACTATTTGTATCCAACCGGTAAATTCCTAATTTTTGTTTTAAAATTTCGTGGTTTTTTTTTTTTTTTTTTTTTTTTTTTTTTTTTTTTTTTTTTTTTTTTTTTTTTTTTTTTTTTTTTTTTTTTTTTTTTTTTTTTTTTTTTTTTTTTTTTTTTAAGTTTTCATTTTATCTAACTCAATATACATATATGATATCTACTACATTAAAATTTATGCTAAAAACACATTTTTTTAAAAGCATGATGCTATTATACATTAACACTTATCTCTACTTTAACAGTCATGCTTTTATGCTGAAATATAATTTGAAAATATATTGCACATGTTTATTACTTAGCAAGAGCTATATTCAATTTATAGCCCTTTATATCGATTTAAAAATAGTTTAATACAGTGTTATTTCAACTTGTGCAGCTGCAAAATATACATAAAAAAAATACTGATATATGTGAATAAGAAAAGTAAGATTTTGGCTTATGATCGGAAGCGGCTAATTTTCAAAACAATACGATATTTATAATCCAATTCTGTGATCCTGCAACAAGATTAACCTGAACGATATCGATCATCAATATATATCGAACAAAGCGATATTTCATTGGTTCCATTAATGGTAATCGATGAAAGGCAAAATGATCTAATACTTTTAAAATAATATAAAAATTAAATTTAAATTGGTTTTTTTTATTAAAAAATTATTTTTTCTTACACAATCCGCCCGGGTGGGCACTTGACTTGTGCCCCCGGGGGGTACTTCACCCTCTAAGTGGCGTAGCGAGGGTGTTTGGCGCCCGGGGACAAGATTTGCGCCCGGGGACAAGATCAATTTTAAAGCGCCCCCTTTTCTTTTTTTCAACTCTCAAACCCATTTTTTTTACCAATAATATAATATCAAAGCACATTTTTGCGCCCCTAACTAGCTTGCGCCCGGGGACATCTTCCCCCCCCCCCGTCACTATGCCTCTGCCCCCTTACCCCGAGGTATGCCTGAAAGAAACCCTATTCGGAACAATGAAATGGTGCGACAAGAAATAAGACTATTTAATATTCAAAACTTCCAGCATGCAATAATGACCTTGGAAAACCCCCTTTCTATTTACTGCCTAAATTTACAAATTGGGAAGACCCGTACGACCTATTGCCATGGCTCTTGTCCGAAAGAACACAGCTCATAATTTCTTGATGTGATCTTCCTGCCTTTTGAATCTATATCACCATACTCCTTGCTGACCATGACACTAACAGGGTATTGCTGACCCTGACACTAACAGGATATTGTTGACTCTAACACTAACAGGGTATTTATTGCCGACCAGGACTCTAACAGGGTATTTATTGCTGACCCTGGCACTGACAGCGTATAGCTGACACTGACACTAACAGGATATTTATTGCTGAACCTGACAATCACAGGGTATAGCTGACCCAATCACTTAAAGGGTATTGATGACCTGACACTAACAATATAATTCTGACTCTGACACTAACAGGGGAATAGCTGACCCAAACACTAA
The DNA here is from genome assembly GCA_964033795.1 of Lymnaea stagnalis. Taxonomy (NCBI): domain Eukaryota; kingdom Metazoa; phylum Mollusca; class Gastropoda; family Lymnaeidae; genus Lymnaea; species Lymnaea stagnalis. The sequence continues at coordinate 546,660 of CAXITT010000168.1, forward strand.
CAGGTATTGCCAAACGAGATACTAACAGGGTATTGCTGACACTGACACTAACAGGGTATTGCTGACCTTGACTCTAACAGGGTATAGTTGACCCTGACACTAACAGGGTATAGCTGACCCTGACACTAATAGGGTATAGCTGATCCTGACGCTAACAGGGTATTGCTGACCCTGACTCTAACAGGGTATTGTTGACCCTAACACTAACAGGGTATTCCTAACACTAACAGGGTATAGATGACTCTGACACTAACAGGTATTGCCGATCCTGACACTAACAGGGTATTGCTGACACTGACTCTAACAGGGTATAGCTGACCCTAACACTAACAGGTATTGCCAAACGAGATACTAACAGGGTATTGCTGACACTGAAACTAAATGGGTATTGCTGACCTTGACTCTAACAGGGTATAGTTGACCCTGACACTAACAGGGTATTCCTGACCCTGACACTAACAGGGTATTCCTGACCCTGAGACTAACAGGGTATTGCTGACCCTAACTCTAACAGGGTATTGTTGACCCTAACACTAACAGGGTTTTTCTGACACTAACAGGGTATAGCTAACCCTGACACTAACAGGTATTGCCAACCCAGACACTAACAGGGTATAGTTGACCCTGCAACTAACAGGTATTCCTGACCCTGACACTAACAGGGTATTGTTGACCCTTACACTAACGGGGTATTGTTGACCCTGACACTAACAGGTATTCCTGACCCTGACACTTACAGGGTATTCCTGACTCTGACACTAACATGGTATTCCTGACACTAACAGGGTATTCCTGACTCTGACACTAACAGGGTATTCCTGACTCTGACACTAACAGGGTATTCCTGACCCTGACACTAACAGGGTATTCCTGACTCTGACACTAACAGGGTATTCCTGACCCTGACACTAACTGGGTATTCCTAACTCTGACACTAACAGGGTATTCCTGACTCTGACACTAACAGGGTATTCCTGACTCTGACACTAACAGGGTATTCCTGACACTAACACGGTATTCCTGACTCTGACACTAACAGGGTATTCCTGACACTAACAGGGTATTCCTGACTCTGACACTAACAGGGTATTCCAGACTCTGACACTAACAGGGTATTCCTGACCCTGACACTAACAGGGTATTCCTGACCCTGACACTAACAGGGTATTCCTGACCCTGACACTAACAGGGTATTCCTGACTCTGACACTAACAGGGTATTCCTGACCCTGACACTAACAGGGTATTCCTGACTCTGACACTAACAGGGTATTCCTGACTCTGACACTAACAGGGTATTCCTGACTCTGACACTAACAGGGTATTCCTGACTCTGACACTAACAGGGTATTCCTGACTCTGACACTAACAGGGTATTGCTGACTCTGACACTAACAGGGTATTCCTGACTCTGACACTAACAGGGTATTCCTGACTCTGACACTAACAGGGTATTCCCGACTCTGACACTAACAGGGTATTCCTGACTCTGACACTAACAGGGTATTCCTGACTCTGACACTAACAGGGTATTCCTGTCTCTTACACTAACAGGGTATTGCTGACTCTGACACTAACAGGGTATTCCTGACTCTGACACTAACAGGGTATTCCTGACTCTGACACTAACAGGGTATTCCTGACTCTGACACTAACAGGGTATAGCTGACCCTGACACAATCAGTGTATTCTCATCCCCTCAGCTTATTGTCTTGAGACGGTATAAAAAATCTCTGTAAGCTTGTGGGTCACCGTCGGCTTCGAACCGACCCCTATCACGTTGGGGCTAAACTATTTTGAAGAAGCCGTTCTAGGACTTGACCATATGATCTGGAAACTATACACTTTGGCTTCTTTTGGGGGACCTTTAAACTGAAAGAGTATTTTAGTCAAAAGGGGATCTACAAGGCCACAGATCTGAACCGTTTAAGCGCCGCTACCTCAAGATAACATGTAACAAGTTATGGTGAACAACGAAAAGGATTTTTCCTAGAAATTGTGACACAGTTCGGAAAAAGTATTAGGAATAAAAAGTGGTGTTGACATTGCCAGTGGATGTCATCCCCCCTAGTAATGCCACCACTAGATAAAGCCATTGTGCTTCATACTCAGTTCTAGAAACAGTCACTACTGTTTATTTGCAGCTATAGATATTTGCTAGTTTAGTTATCCTAAGCTATAGATTAATCATTTCTTAGCTAAAGATGTACATTCAAGTTTTGTCTATTCTCAGGTATAGACTTATAATTCCCAAAGTGGTTCAATCTCAACATTTGATATTGTAGCACAGTGCACCCCAAACTTTGTACTCCCCGAGACCTTTTAGAATCAATTTATATCCTTGAGACCACTAGGCCCACCATAAGTCTTACAAGTTAATACAGTTTCATTACATTGGATCTGCCTGGCACCTGCTTTGTTATAATCAGGGAAGGTGCAAAATAGTGTGTGGGTGTGGGGGCTAAGGAGGCTGCCCGCTCTTGGCACCAAATTTAGGGTCTTCGTACAGCAAACATGTTAGACAGTGTAAAACAAACATGTTAGACAGTGTACAGCAAACATGTTAGACAGTGTACAGCAAACATGTTAGACAGTGTACAGCAAAAAGGCTAGACGTGTAAAGCAAACATGTTAGACAGTGTACAGCAAAAATGCTAGACGGTGTACAGTAAACATGTTAGACAGTGTACAGCAAACATGTAAGACGGTGCACAGCAAACATGCTAAACATGTTAGACAGTGTACAGTAAACATGTTAGACAGTTTTACATTCGAAGGACGAACAACATGTATATACAAATATAAAAATTAAAGATGTATGTATGTATATAAACAGGCCTTTATCTATAAGCTGACCAGGTTTTATGGATGGCAAGTACGGACAAAAAAGCTCACACCAACCGGAACCATGCGGTTTTGGACAACTACCCCCCCCCCACCCCCTCTTTTTTTTAAAACTCGTACGTACAAGAAACACAAGAAACGTGTCAAGAAGAAGTTGTAACGTCACAAGAAGACTTAAAAATGCCGACAGTTTAGCCAGTGCAGTGGTCCCGATAATATGCGTCGCTCTAGGTACCATGGTGCTCTCGGGAAGAGCCATGAAAATGGGGCAAAGAGGACAGTCACAGCGGGAGCCAAAATCTGCTTTAGATGCGATCTTAATGTTGAATTAAAATTTCAAACAGTAAAAACGGAATGAAATAAAATTTAAAAAACTCTTAGCTGAAAAGTAGTATGCGAGAGGACGGCAGAAGAATGATGAAAACCTAAATTTGGCATTAGCGCCGGGAATCGAAACATTATAGGAACCACTGTACTACCACGTTGAAGATACGGTGGACAAGATATTACTGTAATACTGCTACTACTGAGTACTATTGAAGCGATTTCTAGCTACTTCATTTAGTGAAAAGAAAAGGCAACATTATGACAATAATTCCTACACAAAATTGCGTGATTTTTTACAGTATTAGAGATATAAATTTTGGACTGTCAGAGGAATCTGAAACTATTCACTGCGCTTGCCTTTGTCGAGAAATAAGACAAGAAAATGGAAATAAGACTAGACAAATGGAAATAAGACAAGACAAATGGAAATACGACAAGACAAATGGAAATAAGACAAGACACATGGAAATAAGACAAGACACATGGAAATACGACAAGACAAATGGAAATAAGACAAGCAAGTCGTCGCTGCCAAAAGTACGGACAAGCCGGACAACGACAGAAAAGTGCAGACAAAAAATGGACGTCTAGTACCTTACTTTTTCTTAGGAAAGGGGGGGGGCGTAGGGGTGGGTGGGGGTTGGTCCAAACCAGGCTGCTTTTTATGTTAACAAGGGTAGCCATGAAAATAAAGGTGCTTGGGAAATGGATGAAAAGATGTCGCGCATACTTTTTTGTATTTTTCTATGAATTAACTTTTTACATTTATTTATTTATTTATTTTTTTTTTGAATAAAAATATTAGCGAAATTACCTTACATAATGTCTATGTAAGAACAAATTCCTAAAATAGTTGGTGAAAAAATTATACAAACGCAAATTCAACAGAAGAAGCTGACAAAATAAAGCGCTGTCAACATCCAAGGGCGTGGATCATCAATAGGGCAGCATTAACTTTTTTGCAAAATGTCAGTATATATAGCTCCTTTACATTACTTTTATAATTTAATATAAACACAACCATAGCTAGAAACAACTAAATATAAATGATTTAATATAAATACCACCATGCCTAGAGACAACCAAATATAAATGATTTAATATAAATACCACCATGCCTAGAGACAACTAAATATAAATGATTTAATATAACTATAACTGTGTCTGGAAACAACTTGATGTAAATAATTTGTATAAACACATCCATACCTAGAAAAGACAAAATATAATGTATTTGTATTAACACAACCACGCCTATAACAACTAAATATAAATGATTTGTATAAACACAACCAAGCCAGAGACCACTAAATATAAATGATTTTTTTTTTAAACACAATCAGACCTAGTGACACCTTATTTTCCATGAGCATCTTTTCTGCTGCTCTCAAGTAAGTATAGGGAAGGATGTTGGAAGACCGAAAAATCCGATAGGCTCCACAATGCATCCCTGCATTTTGAAATATTTAAAAATACTGAGGAGGTGCTAAATAATATTTTTAATGAAGTGAATAAAGATTATTTCCATATATACACGAGAAAACATTCTCGTGTATACATGATATTTAAATGTCATGGTTAATTTTTGAGGTACGCAATATTTATCTGACGTGATTTTGAACTATTAGTAACATGCACTTTGTTTTATTCCAAAGATGCTCCTAACAGTTCTCAATGCCCTGACACAAAACAGTGCCGAAAATGGATTGACAGTTGAAGACTGTGCTAATATTTTCTGGCCGATCCTGTTCTCACTTCCGTCTGACTGTTCAGGGGAAGAAACTGCGAAAAGAAAGAAACAATTTTTTGACCTCACCAGAGTGTTGGTGCATTACAATGATTACCTCTTTACGGTAAGGGATCTGTCAGTGACATTTAATAGTTAAAAGAATTGCAGCTTGTCTGCATAAAATGATGTACATGGCATTTCATCAAACAACTTAAATGGAATGAGAATGGGGCTGAGGGCAGTGGTCAGGAGACTTTAGAGGGTTACATTACTAAAAGTTAATCATTATATTTTAACATGATTTTTACTTAAGGTGCAAGTTGGAGTTGTTACTAGAGATGGAGATCAAACTCTTTTTGCGTTAACCTAAGATCAGGTTCAGTGCCGGTACGGTAACAACAAGCTACATGATTAGCTTTGGCCACATGCTTTTTATTTGTGGCTTATTTAGGTATGGCTGGCTGGTGACGTTTATATCTATTGTACTGCTTATCCCAGTAACCGGTTCGTAACACTTGCAATATGAAATTGGACATTGACAATGTCATTAGCCCAGATCTCGCTTAGACATCGCATTGATATACTAAAAAGTTTGTTAAATTCAAGTTGTTCTTTATTTAAAAGTTACTTTGTTTGGTTTTGAAGATATTATTTGTTTACACTGGATAAAAAAATAGTTTCCGCTACAATTTGTTTGGATTTAATTTTTCAGGATTAATGCGCAAAATGTGGTCAACTGGTGAACGTGGGTAATCGTTTTGCAGTAGGGTTTTCTAGTGTATTAGTAAAATAAAAGCAATGCTTACTTAAATGATGATGGGACACATTCGTAAAAAAATAATTCAGCTTGAATAAGTTCTCAATTGTTTCATTGGGGTTGGTTCATACTCAATAAAGTTCGGGTTCAGTCGTCTGCAGAGTTCGGGTTCGTTTCTGTACTCTACGTGTTCCCCAACGACAATGTTTCGGAGTTAGGATTAGGGTTAGGGCTAGGATTTTGCTCATAAACTAAAACTCATGTGTCTATTGAGCTTACACTTACCTTAGCTCCTGTGGTAATTGAGCTTACACTTACCTTAGCTCCTGGGGTAATTGAGCTCACACTTACCTTAGCTCCTCGGGTAATTGAGATTACACTGACCTTAGCTCCTGGGGTAATTGAGCTTACACTTACCTTAGATCCAGGGGTAATTGATCTTACACTTACCTTAGTTCCTGTAGTAATTGAACTTACACTTACCTTAGCTCATGTGATCATTGAGCTTACACTTACCTTAGCTCCTTTGATCATTCGACCCTGATCCTAATATACGAGTTTGGGCACCTTCATCATTCAGTGCATCCAGGCAACACTACCAATATATTAAATGCACTTTTTGATAAGTCATGGTATAACAAAATATGTTGTGAAAAGTAAGGGGCGGGAGGTGGAGAAATTAAAAACTTAAAAATGCCACTTTCATAGATTCATATGACCGATCTAAGCCGCGCGTCCCCATCCCCTCCTCGTCGCCAACCACTCCTCATCCCCATCTCCTCCTCATCCCCATCTCCTCCTCATCCCCATCTCCTCCTCATCCCCATCTCCTCCTCATCCCCATCTCCTCCTCCTCCCCATCTCCTCCTCCTCCCCCATCTCCTCCTCGTCTCTAGCGCCTCGTCCCCATCTGCTCGTCCTTATCCTCTCCTCTTCTTCATCTTTACCTCGTCCACACCCCTCTTCATCCCCACCCCTCTTCGTCCCCACCCCTCTTCGTCCCCATCCTCTTCTCGTCCCCATTTCATCCTCGACAACATCTTCTCAACGTCTCCATCCTCTACTTGTCCCCATCTCCTCCTAGTCATTATCATCTCGTCATCCCCATCCCTTACTTGCCTTCATCCTCTCCTAGTCCCCATCCTCACCTCATACCCATCCTCTCCTAGTCCCCATCCTCACCTCATACCCATCCTCTCCTCGTCCCTATCTCCTACTAGTCCCTATCCCCTGCTCCTCCCTCAGTAGCTCACTCTATAAGACGAAATCCCTTTCTAAAATGACATAATTACTTACATTTTTTTGTTTTACGCAACCCTTCCCTGGTCAGATAAAAGCCATTTTAATTTTATATAAAACAATTACACATAAAATACAACTGAGGGACCCACTACAGATGTCCATACATTTAATATGTTGTTATCAAGTTATTTCAGACATGTTAGGACTTTTACAGGTATCACCTGAAATGCTTAATAAACTGAGACGATTGAAGAAAAGAGGGGATGAACCTGACCCGGTATGTACAAATATAAGAATTGATCAAACTGAAACTTATACTTATAGGAACACATTTGACTCAAAAATCTTTTCTTTTTTTTTTTAAATCAAAGTGACAACTCTACTCTGTATTTCAAATTAATTTTGAAAGCTCCAATTAAAGATTTTCTTAGAGATGTTTTTTTAATCGTTTTATTATTATTACACATGGATTTGCAAAATTTAAGTAAACGCCAGCAGTTACTATTATTATTTTATTAAATGCTATCTTCACATCCCATTGTATTCTATGATTGTTAAAAAATACAACTTAGGTAATTTCTTTTTATAGTCTAATAAATATTTATGTCAAACTAGATTATTTGCATGCCCTTTACATATGTGCATTGATCATATTCTTTCACGAAAAATACAATTAACTCATACTATTGCTCATCGTGATAAAAAGAATCTATTTTATTTTAATCAGCCAAATTTTGTATTGTCTTCTCACGAGTATAGAAATTTAATGAACAACTGGAACCTAGACCTAGAATGGTGAGTATTATGTGTACATGACTACTAGAACCTAGGCCTAGAATGATAAGTATTTTGTGTTCATGAATGCTAGAACCTAGATCTAGAATGATAAGTACTATGTGTACCTGAATGCTAGATACTAGGCCTAGAACAGTTAGTGATATGTTTAACTAAATGCTAGTACATAGACCTAGAATGATAATTACTATGTGTACCTGAAGGCTTGAATCTAGACCCAAAATGGTCAGTATTATTTGTACATGAATGATAGAGCCTAGACCAATAGAATGACAAGTATTATGTGTACATGAATGAACATAGCCCTAGAAAAGTTAGTGAAATGTTTTACTGAATGTTAGAACCTAGACCTACAATTTTCAGTATTATTTGTACATTAATGCTAGAACCTAGACCTAGAATGGTAAGTATTATGTGTACATGAATGCTAGAACCTAGCCCCATAAAGGTAAGTATTATGTGTACATTAATGCTAGAACCTAGACCTAGAATGGTAAGTCTATGTGTACATGAATGCTAGAACCTACACCCAGAAAGGTAAGTATTATGTGTACATTAATGCTAGAACGTGCCCTGGAATTGTAAGTATTATTAATTCATGAATGCTAGAAACTAGACCAAGAATAATTAGTGATATGTTAAACTGAATGCTAGAACCCAGACCTAGAATGGTAAGTGTTACGTCAACTGAATCCTGAAACCTAGACCTTGAATGCTAGGTATTATGTGTTCATAAATTTTAGAATCTAGAACTTGAATGGCAAGTATTACGTGTACCGGAATGCTAGAGCCTAGACCCCAAATGTTAAGTATTATGTGTACATGAATGCTAGATTCTATGGCTAGAGTGGCAAGTATTTTGTTTATCTGAATGATAGAACCTAGAATTGGAATATATATATATATATATATATATATATATATATATATATATATATATATATATATATATATCATTCGCCAGAAACTAGTGGAAACGACAAGACGACCTCACAGGCTATATATAGATAAGCCAGAGCAAGCTCGCGGCGTCTGTTAAGCCGCGGGTCGGCTATATTTATATAGTTCACGAGACACGTGCACTGCGATGGAGCTACCGCCCCCCCCCCCTCTGGCACCACCCTCGCTTTCCAGCCAAGTTCGCGGCGTCTGCTAAGCCACGGTTTGGCATGAAATAAAAGGTGTGCCGTGACGTATCATGAAAAGAAGGGGTGGGGGTATCAACATTGTCTTTCTTAAATGTGTGTAAATTGTGTTCAAATTTTTGTCAAGTAACTTTAGTAGATGGGAAGTTCACGGATTGCTGTAGCCAATGTTTGGCGGGCTACATCTAGTAGTAATTATTATGTGTACCTGAATGCTAGAACCTAAACCAAGAAATGTACGTTTTATGTGTATCTGAATGATAGAGCCTAGAACTAGAATAGTAAGTATTATGTGTACCTGAATGATAGAGCCTTGAACTAGAATAGTAAGTATTATGGGTACCTGAATGGTAGAACCTACAATAGTTAGTATTATTTGTCCCCTAATGCTGTTGAAATATCCATGTAATAACTTTTTAAAATTATTTTTTTTTATTTTGGGTCTAAAATGTCCGATGGAAAAAAAAACTTACTGAAATCGGACGCAACACAACTATCTATTTGAAACTGGACATGGATTTGTAAACTGCATGCTTAACACCAAGTGCAAAATATTTATTCTTCATGTACACAATGATTATTCTTGAACACAATGTACTATGCAATTTGTTTATTAGTCTTATTCTTTGGCGTGCTATGATACACTTGTCCTAAATCCTAGAAGACTTTCTTTAGAATACCTGACGATTCTAATCATAGTGAGAAAAAAAAACATGAAACATAATACACATTAATTAAACATTCTATTGAATGCCTGGATTTCAAACTCTTCTTGTCACAATGTGAAATTTTGAAGAAAAAACATTTCTCTGCTTGCTCCTTTTTTTATGACTCAACTTTTAATTTTGGCACACATCCATACAATCAAATTCAACGTTTAATTTTGGCACACATCCACACAATCAAATTCAACGTTTAATTTTGGCACACATCCATACAATCAAATTCAACGTTTAATTTTGGCACACATCCATACAATCAAATTCAACGTTTAATTTTGGCACACATCCATAAAATCAAATTCAAATAATGTGTAAACCATCACTTTCTCACACATGAGCAACGTCAGTGGTTCTAATACCATGTCACGTATGTTTCTTATTCCAGACTGCAATCTCTTTTGCGTCAATGGACCTTAAATCCCCAGAGTTTAAAGACGGGCTCAAAAGGTTCACCTTTAACTCAAGTACAACAGCCGAGGAACTTGTGCAGTTTTCAACTGGCGAACAATTGTGAGACATTAAGAAGAAGTTCACCTATTTTTATTTTAAAATGTCAAACTCTAGTACCATGTCTAAATTTTTATTTTATATTTTTATAACACATTTTAGAGCAGCGGTTCTCAAATTGGATGTTGATAAATGTTACGGTATGGGGTTGATTATAAGCTTCTGCCAAATGAATACCCTGGGGCACACGACAACCGGAGTGAATTCAGTTTATGTATGGCACTGGGTGCCATTGTGCCTTTCACAACAGCTAAAAAATGTCCTTCCCAGTTCGAAAAGTATAATAGAACCATTGAATTCAAGTATCCTAATAAAAAAAATAGACCTCTTGATTTTGAAAAAAAAAAAAAAACCTCCACCGATCCTGATACTTCGGCGCCCTCAATTTCCGCTCTACTTCCCGATGAAAATGATCACCGATTTCGGTATCGATAGATACACTGCCTAGTGGCATAGCTACTATTAATGCCGCCATAGGCGGTCAAACATTTTTGCACACCTCCCTTTCACGATACCAACTCTGCCAGTAGTTCAAAAATGCCACACGTTAAATCAGAAAAAGTGACATCTTGGTGACATCCCATCCGTCTTATTTCGACGCTACTAGAGTCAAACATTTTTGCACACCTCCCTTTCACGATACCAACTCTGCCAGTAGTTCAAAAATGCCACACGTTAAATCAGAAAAAGTGACATCTTGGTGACATCCCATCCGTCTTATTTCGACGCTACTAGCAGGGGCGCATCTAGAGTGTTTGGCGTCTAGGGACTAGATACATTTCTAAGCCCCTCCCCCTTCAACTCTGAAACCCATTATTTTCATTCATTAAATACCATCTAAGCTCTTATACCCGCCCCTCCCCGCTTGTCTGACGTTCCGGAACATATATCCCATCTGCCACCTCTTAGCTACGCCTCTGGCAGCTTACATTGCCCCCCCACCCAAGAATCAGAAGATTTTTAGCATTAATTGTAGACTTAATGAGAGGGATATATTCATGACAAGCATATTCTACATACGATTTGCTAGAACAACTATAAACTCTATCCGAGTTCTTGGTGCAAGGTAAGATACTCAAACTTAAAGTCTGGCTCCCCATGGTTTTTTTTGTTTTAGTTTTTTTTAAAACTTAGAAATGATAGGAAACCAATTCGAGCGATCTCTGTTCTATTTTCAGTTTTCCATTTGGTGTAACCCCCTTGTCGTGAGGGAGTCACCCCTGTGAGGGTGTCTATTTATTTTGGCTTACTTCAAAATTTAGGACAGTGGTTCTCAACCTGTGGGTCAGGACTTCTTTGGGGGTTGCACAATCCTTTCCCAGGGGTCGGCTAAGATCATCGGAAAACACACACAAAAGATATTCGGAAAAAATAATTGTGTGGCTGGGGGGTCGCCTCAACATGAGGAAATGTATTAAAGGGTCGCGGCATAAGAAAGGTTGAGAACCACTGGTTTAGGATTACCTCTTTATTTAGGTTTTTTGTTAGTTTTTGCCACACTTAAATGTGTATTACGTCTTAGAGTAAGCTCTTTATTAAGTTCGGAACTGATAGGTTTTAGATCGATATGGTATTGATTTCTTGCTCACAGACCAATGGAAAGGCTTATGGAAAAGCTGAAGTGTCATATCCTGGGAAAGGACTCAAAAACATCTCATTTCTTGTTTGAAAAGGGAGGAAATTTAGGTATGAGCTTACATACACTGATTTTCATACTATACAATTGGGTTATTCCCCATAGGCATCTTGGTTAACATTTTATTAATTTA
>CAXITT010000168.1:568234-589576 GCA_964033795.1 Lymnaea stagnalis
ACCCCCCCCCCCCCCACCCCCGGGGAAAAAATGAATGAAAGAAACCCTGGGTATAGGTTGAATAACTCTTTAACTTCAACTGAGTTGATTGATGACTGTGGGAATTTAGACCGGCACAGTATAACCACTTTTGACCCTAGTCATGGGCTGGAGGAGTTTGTGTTGATAGTGAGAATAAAAATGTTTTTATTTCCCCTGCTCACAAAGTAGAGTTTGTGGATCACCCCATATTATGTTAATGAGTATGATAGTGATGGAGGATTAATAATTGGTCTGCCGGTGGACGTCAGAATAGACAACAGCGTTGAAAGTATTGCCATCCAGCTAGTTGTAAGGGGGAAAGGTCTGGATGTATTTAAATTGTGGTTGAATTACGGGGACCACGAGGTTGTGAGGTTGTCCCAGGGTGTCCCACGGAAAGGGAACAGAGTGGAAGTCATTGGGAATGACCATAGGTGGACCTACGAAACGGACGGTCCAAGCGCCACAGGCAGCCATGATTTAATGTTGAATGACACGAGTTGCTCCAGAATTAAAGACCTGGTGAAATGTCTAAGGGAAATTTAGCAAGTGTTTGTGTTAATAATATGGATGTTGTCGATTTCGTTGATTACGAGAAGTTATTGTGATCCCTGAGGTGGAGGTAGGAGAGGACTTGTTTTCTGATGGTGATCCCTGAGGTGGAGGTAGGAGAGGACTTGTTTTCTGATGGTGATCCCTGAGGTGGAGGTAGGAGAGGACTTGTTTTCTGATGGTGATCCCTGAGGTGGAGGTAGGAGAGGACTTGTTTTCTGATGGTGATCCCTGAGGTGGAGGTAGGAGAGGACTTGTTTTCTGATGGTGATCCCTGAGGTGGAGGTAGGAGAGGACTTGTTTTCTGATGGTGATCCCTGAGGTGGAGGTAGGAGAGGACTTGTTTTCTGATGGTGATCCCTGAGGTGGAGGTAGGAGAGGACTTGTTTTCTGATGGTGATCCCTGAGGTGGAGGTAGGAGAGGACTTGTTTTCTGATGGTGATCCCTGAGGTGGAGGTAGGAGAGGACTTGTTTTCTGATGGTGATCCCTGAGGTGGAGGTAGGAGAGGACTTGTTTTCTGATGGTGCATTTGAATCTTGTAACGTGAGCCAGGGATGCTACAATTTTGAAAACTAAGAGTTTTCCACCGTTAAGCTAGACCAACTTTGTACTTGGTTAAAGACAATTCTAAATATTTAGTGTGTCTTGATTTTATAGAGAAGGTGAGCCTTAATTTCAAAAAGTTGTGAGGTGTGTGTTAAACATGAGTCTTGTGTGAACATGAGATAGGTCTATAATTGCTCTGAATTTCTTGATTTCTATGACAGTGATTTTGCATTATTTAAAAATTTAAGAGTTGACATGGTTGAATTGATTTTAAAACATGTATTAAAACACAAGTTCCATTTGTGTTGTGGCTACGGGTCAAAAGGTCAGTGGGGAAGGTGTCACAATAATCCACATGATAGTTTGTGTGAAATCTAGAAACAAATGAACTGACCCGCCATCTGTGCATTTTTCATGTAAGGGCAAATAAAGGCTGGTTATATTGTGGTGAGACATCTCCCACTGATAACTAGGTGTTGCGTTGGTGATACATAAGTTATTTTGACAAAAGCCTCAAGGAGAGCAATTTACATGCTCTGATGTGGATGAGAGAATGAATTTTTATTGTTGAATTAAAATTATGTTGCAATGACAAACAGGACAGTTAGTTAAATTAAGTAGATAGTACATATAATATTCTGAAGCTAGGCTGAATTTCATTGCTATTAGTGCTATGAATTATATGTATTTTGATGTGTACCTTTATGTCATCTGTATTATAAAATTGTGCAAGAATTGGTTGATCTGGAATGATTGAGGCAAGCCCTATGCTTTACACCACTAGTCTCATTACACTTGAATTTTCAGCGATGCTAAAAAATTTTGGGGACAGGTCATTTTGCTTTTCAACAGGTCTCGAATGAAATATTTATGTGACTTTGTTATGGTTGTTGATTTAACTTTTAACGCCTTTTTGGCTTGTGACGTTTGGTTATATATTTTTTTATTGTCGCCATAGTCTAGTCTCCCCTTGGTGTACTGGCACAGTCGTTTGGAAATCGGTGAGAGATGTGGATAAAGGCTGTAGGCCTACTATATTTCTTTAGTTCTAGCGAGATGCGTTCTAGAAATGTTCTCTTCGATTCATTGTACAGTCTGATAGATATGTTTCCAGATTAAAGTTTACATTGTTATCAGAAAAGAGACAGTTTGCATTTGGTGTGATTTTACATATGAACTGACATGAACATGTAAAACAAGTTGATGAATGAAACCATGACAATCATGAATATTTAATAAAAAAGAGTTGAAGTCCATTTCAGATATAAATATAATTTGAAAAAGAAAAATTAATTATACATCTTAAACTAATCAAGTTCATGTTGGCTAAATTTTAAACTAACACAATCTGATTACACTATTTTCAAAAAAGCGAGATTAACTTCTAAAGATACGGATTATTGAAAATGTTAATGACTGAAATCCCAAGCTTGAAGTACACAATTTGATTTGATTTCATTTTAAATTCCACTTATGGATAATAGAATAAACATTTTAAAATAACAGTACTCATAGAATTAAAGATTTTAAATTACTCAATGGAACTAAACTTTAAATAATCTTGGAGCAATTAAAGAAATACTTAAAATTTCTTAGAATGCAAAGTAAACAAAAAAATTAATCACATTGTCACATAGCCTACAACTCATTTATAATGATAATCACATAGCTTACAATTCATTTATAATGATAATCCCATTGTCACATAGCCTACAATTCATTTATAATGATAATCAATCCCATTGCCACATAGCCTACAACTCATTTATCATGATGGATCATTTTTAAATATGAGAGACTCATTTTATTCCCAAATTAATTTTGTATTCATCAATTTCATAAATTCTAAATTTAATACAAGCGTAGCAATGAGGACGGTTCATTCAATTTATTAATTTTGGTTTCGCAGTCTTTGCAGTTGCATGTAGGCATTCCTCCAGTGCCCATAATTACTCATCTTCAGATCTTTGTCCTCCAGCTTTTCTCACAAAGCTGCCAAATATGTCCTCATGGAATAGGTTCTCATCCTATTTGTGATGAGATGAGAAATGTAATGTAAAATTAATGGGAGATTTTGTTTAAAGGTTCATTTAAATAAGTGGTACAAAAATATTAACTCCTGAAACTAAATAAATCACATAACTAGCATTTAATTGACCATTGTCTTTCCTTTTCTAGCTTTGAATAGAGTCTGCGCAAGATAAAGTTTTATAAATTAATGTCCCTTTACCCTCAAACTCATGACTTGCTGGGAAGCTTCTCTTCCTCCTTGTTGACACAGAACAAGCTCCAGTGCTCTGGTCACGTCGTGTGCCATGGACACATCTCCTGACACATAGAAGTGGCCACCTTTCTTCATTACTATCTCATATACAGCAGCCGCATTTTTGATAATGATGTCTTGTACATACATCTATATAGCAAAAATGGAAAATCATCCAATTAAATTTATTTTAAAATACATTTATGAAGTTTGACAAAAAATATTTTTATTTCCAGGTTGGTTTAAACAAAATAATGTAAAAAAATAATTCTATATTAATAATAATAAGTTTATTAACTCCAACCACGGTACAAAGTCAACCATATTAAAAAGAGAAATGAAAATAATTTTATTTCCAAAGGTATACAATGTTGGTAAATAAAATAAAAATGATGCTGGGGTTATAGCATAAAATATAATACATGAAGATGTTAAAGATTAATTGATCTATAAAAAAAACTATGCGCAATCAATGAAACAATTTCTATCAAGAGCCATAATGTCAAAATTAAATGATAACTTAAAATCATTTGCTAAGTATTTTGTACAGACTTATGAATAATTATGATACCTTAGGCAAAGCTGCTTCCCGTGACAGGGCCACATGATAGTTGGAAAGAACTCCCAATCGTTTCATCTCTTCAAGTTCCGCTGCATAAATCATGTGTTTAGCTGTTCTGCAGCCAGTATAAAGTACCATCTCTCCAAAATGTTTTTTGGTTTCTATAAAAGCAATAAAGAAAAGAACAGTTTATTTGGTAATATTCTTTGTATTAAGTCATACTGTTAAAATGTTGCTCTTTAACATTGACAAAATTTAACATGTCCATTTGAAATAAATTGTTTAAATATCATGAAATTTGTCAGAATTGTAAAGATTCTATAAAAAAAACAATGTGGAGGCTAAATTTATTGTGAAAAATAGAATAATGTGCAACTTTAAATCTCTTAATTTAACTTTTTTAAAAATTGAATATCACCAGAAGATGGAAAAGAATATTGAGTATAGACAATTTTTAAACTTACGAGAAGGCAAAGTGATCTGACAAGGCTGCATGGTGCGCTCCCAGGAAGGTATGGTGTTCTCACAAGACGGCATGGTGTTCTCACAGGAAGGTATGGTGTTCTCACAGGAAGGTATGGTGTTCTCACAAGACGGCATGGTGTTCTCACAAGACGGCATGGTGTTCTCACAGGAAGGCATGCTGTTCTCACAGGAAGGTATGGTGGTCTCACAGGAAAGCATGGTGTTCTCACAGGAAGGCATGGTGTTCTCAATTTCTCCCAATCTTTGCTGCCAAAATGATCTGAACGGTGCAATTCCTGACCCCGGTCCTATCATTATAATAGGCAGGGAGGGATCTTCTGGCAGGTGAAAGTGGGGTGCCCTAAGGACCAGAAACAATAGGTTACATATCAGTTTGGTGCCCTTAGGACCAGAAACAATAGGTTACATATCAGTCTGGTGCCCTTAGGACCAGAAACAATAGGTTACATATCAGTCTGGTGCCCTTAGGACCAGAAACAATAGGTTACATATCAGTCTGGTGCCCTTAGGACCAGAAACAATAGGTTACATATCAGTCTGGTGCCCTTAGGACCAGAAACAATAGGTTACATATCAGTCTGGTGCCCTTAGGACCAGAAACAATAGGTTACATATCAGTCTGGTGCCCTTAGGACCAGAAACAATAGGTTACATATCAGTCTGGTGCCCTTAGGACCAGAAACAATAGGTTACATATCAGTCTGGTGCCCTTAGGACCAGAAACAATAGGTTACATATCAGTCTGGTGCCCTTAGGACCAGAAACAATAGGTTACATAGTTTTGTGCCCTTAGGACCAGAAACAAAATGTTACATAGTTTTGTGCCCTTAGGACCAGAAACAATAGGTTACATAGTTTTGTGCCCTTAGGACCAGAAACAATAGGTTACATATCAAAAACAAATAGGTCTTACTGAATATACCTGTACAAGGAAGATTATTATTGATTCAAAAAAAATAATAAGTTATCCAAATGACATTTTAGTGGAGTCTACATTTTTACTTTTCGTTTCATCTATTAAATGTTTCTGTAATTTTAATAAAATATAATGTTCGTTTAATTCAAATTACTTACGATCTCAAAAAACAAGGCACTACAGTTCCTATGGGGCTTCTGTTCAGCCATGACGAGCACACTCCTTCATGGACAGGCCCATCACCATCTACGAAAATGATTAAATATCAAAATATGTTGAAACATTATAACAGATTTACACATTTTAATGGTCATAACAAATTTTTGATTAGAAAGAACATTTTATCAGATTTGTTTTACCTTGAGTTTTAAACCTGACCACAGCAATGGTGGCATGAACCTCATTGGGGTTTTTCTGTTGGGATGAACTGATGCTGTAGTAGCGAGGTTGCAGCAACGGCAGCTGGGTCAGCAGAAGTGAGGGTGGAATTTTGAGGGACGGGAACTCATCCAAAATTTCTAGGATATTGGGGCTCAGGTCCAGTCGCCATTTTTCATAAGCCTCTGAATTCTAAAGAAGAAATTAAAGAGGTAAAAAACCACATATCTATCCATTTAACATTGTTTTGAAAATTTGGAATGCAACAAGAAAAGGTTTTAAGTATTTTACATGTCAAGCTGTATAGAGTACTAATAAGATGACATTTTAATAAATTACAATTTTAACTACCCCCACCCCATTCCAAATTTTTTTACCACCCACCCACCTATAATATTTTTTTAAAAAAGGAAAATGAATTTTTATTGAACCTCACCGAAGCTAATTGTTCAAGTTTATGTTTATCCATGTCACTTGAGGCTTGAGTGGCCAACACCTGCAGTATCTCTTGTGAGGGAGGCGTGGTTACATCCAACAAAAATGAGAAAGCTGTACGCGAAGTACAGATTGGCAAGTGACTTCTCCAAGTGTCATTGGTTCCTTTAGTAAAGTTAAAAAAAAAAATTATTTTAAGTTTACATTTTTTTTTTAAAATTAGGATGATTAAAAAAAAGTTATAAGAATATTATGGGAAGCTGAATGTGCTATGACATGAATGAGGGAGTAGCTATATTTTGTGTTTTACCACATTGAAGGGACTTGTTCCTTCAAGTTTCAAGGAATGTTTCTATTTCTACAAAAATATTAATTTTCAATAATAAAATGATGCCAAGAAGGGAGTACAAGGAAGGATGTGTGCAGATTAGCTACAAAGTTGACAAAATGCATTCACCAAGCTGTGTGGAAATCTCTGTTTTCACAACTTGATCTGGAGATGGTCCTTTACTTGTGTCCAACCTAACAAGAATCGCATCCACAATTTCTGGAGAGTTGGCAGGGAAAATAGCCACATGATCTCCAGGGGCATACTTTAGGTCAGTGGCATTGTGTGCGTCCAGCTTTATTAAAATGGTCTGCTGACTGAAATACATTTATAAAATATATATCTATTCAGAACTTTAAGCTATGATAGAGCTGTACTGGTACCTATTATTGGATATACCGATAGCTTTGATAGGGTTCTACCTAATAGCTTGGACAGGGTTCTACATAGTATTGGCTATACAGATAGCTTGGACAGGGTTCTACATAGTATAGATTTGAAATGGTTCTACCTAATATTGGCTATACAGATTGATTTGATAGGGTTCTACCTAATATTGGCTATACAGATAGATTTGAAATGGTTCTACCTAATATTGGCTATACAGATTGATTTGATAGGGTTCTACCTAATATTGGCTATACAGATAGATTTGAAATGGTTCTACCTAATATTGGCTATACAGATAGATTTGAAATGGTTCTACCTAATATTGGCTATACAGATAGATTTGAAATGGTTCTACCTAATATTGGCTATACAGATTGATTTGATAGGGTTCTACCTAATATTGGCTATCCCAATAGCTTTGATAGGGTTCTACCTAATATTGGCTATCCCAATAGCTTTGATAGGGGTATACCTAATATTGGCTATCCCAATAGCTTTGATAGGGTTCTACCTAATATTCTCTATACAAATAGATTTGATATGGTTCTACCTAATATTGGCTATACAGATAGATTTGATGGTTCTACCTAATATTGGCTATACAGATAAAATAAAATGATTCATTGATGAATTCAATCTGTCAATTTTTAAATGTTAAAAATAGATAATTTCTTTACTCAGAATCTTTGGCCTGAAGCTGTATTCTTTCAGCCAAAATTAAGGGCATTACTTCCTTCCCATGAATGTTGCGCAAGACTGAAATTAAAATGAAACGAGCATCAAATTTTTTTTTTTAAATTGACATTTTGTAATCCTTAATTTAATTGATGTCACAGAGTTATTGAAACTTAAATGTTAAAAATGATTTAACAATAACTATTTGATTTACTAAGCAATAATTGTTTGTGCATTTCTCAGAATTTTTGAAAGGACAAATGAAATTAATTTCCTCACACCATTTGGAATATATCTTAAATAAGCCAAGATAAATGAATACCTTGACATAAATCTGGTTCTTTGCAATTTTCTACGGGCACAATCCTGACTTTGCTACAGTCACCCTTGGTTTGGGGTCCTGGAGCATCATTTCTATTATCTAGGCAGAAAGCTTCACATGAAGCCTGTGGCCAAAAAAGAATATGTTGAAGCAAAATCTTTAAAGGTTATATAAAAAGACTTGTACATTTCCAAAAGGTTTAGTTAAATTGTATTGTACAAATGAAATATGCACACATTTGACATTAAATAAGTACAAGATATGATATTAAATATGTATAAACTATTTGACATAATTATGTAAAGGTTTTGTACAAATGAAATATGTACATTGTATTTGAAATATTAAATATTACAAGGTATTTTACATATAAAATATGGACAAGGCATTGTGAAAATGAGATATGTGGGAGCCATTTGACATTAATTATTTACATGGTATTTGATATTAAATATTATTTTCTTGGTACTTGACATTAAAATTAATTTGAAAACTATAAACATGAAAATATTGTAAAGACTTTATTACCTAATTCTTGTATCTCTTATATCAATTAGACAAAACAAATAAGCTTACTTTGAATACTTCCTCTGACCAGGCCCTGAAACTTTGTTCTTGGCCATATAAGGCATCCCCTGCGCAATAATTAACCAATCTTTCTGCTCCAAGTTCTTGCAACATGAGATATATATACTTGCCATATGCAGCATAGTAAGGGTAAGCTTTGGAGCCAAGGCCAAATACTGCAAACCTGTTTAATCATTGGATTAAAAACAAATTATCCCAAATAAATATGTTTGGGTTTTTATGTTTTTTTTTACCATTTCACATCTGGCAAATGTTTACTGTTGAAATGCCTTTTATTTTTTTCTGTTTCACACCCAAACTTTTTAACATTAAACTTTTAAAATCAGGTTGGTTGAAATAACACAACAAATTAGTTTGAATCCGTTTAAACCTAACAATGTTATTTAACATCTTACAATTTTATGAATAATTTAAATGAATGACCTGACATTACAAAGTGGTCCTGTTCCCATTGCTAAGGACTGTCTGTCCCCTATTACATCAGCAGCCAACGGACCTTCAGTCAAAATGCTACTCTTAATGCATGTTGAGATGGAAGAACATGATTCCAAAAATCTGTAAAGCAACAAAAAATATTTTGTATTCAATTTTTTATTTTAATTTATGTATTTTTTTGTCCATGACCCTTCCTATAACATTCTTATGTTTTATTTGTTGACAACAGTAAATGAAAAAGTTTTGATTAATAAGTAAAACATTGATGTAATTAGTGGGCTATAAAATCCCCATGTTAAGTTTTACTCACCCGAGGTCACAGTCGTATTTCCTTTTCATATCCAACAAACTTTGGGCAAATTGCTAAAAGACACAAATTTGAGGAGATAATGAGGCGATGTCTGATAGTGAAACATTTTTATAATATTTTAAAAGATAAAAAGTGTATTTTAAAAAAAAACATTTCAAACATATATGAAAAAAAAATGTATATATTAGAAGGTACCTATAGCCACTTCGATATTAGAATATAAATGTTTACTTGAAATGAAATTTTAAAATATTTTTTTATCATTCATGTGAAAAAATAGACAATGTTTTAAATTTTATAAAAACAATTTTTTCAAAGAGGAGTCATAAAGGATTAGATAAATGATACATTATAACGCACAAGGGAATATTGTTTATATTTACTTTTCCATTTTCTGGCGGCTCCCCATTACCGAAGGTACTAGTGATTACCATGACCAAGGACTCATGCTCCAATGTCTCCACAGCATAATCATCCATGCATACCACCTGGTTAAATAATCAAGTGTTGAATTGTGTAACACTCTTAAAATTCGGCTGATGGCGTCCGCAACTTTAGGAGATTTATTCCTTACATTTAGTCATAAAATTTCTTAATCTTCGATGCATAATTTAACCTCTCATAAATCATAATTCTGATTTCATTACTTATTAAATTTTACAATCCTTTGACTCCAAAACAACAAGAATAATTGATTGTTACTGCTAGAATGGGTATAGGTGATAAAAATGTAAATAACTCTTTAGGAGTGGGTGAAAAAAAAACTGTTACAGAAAGCATGTCAAGTATGCTTAACACGTCTCCAAAGAGTTTGGTCCAGTTTAGCACCTGATAACTGTTGACATCTTCATCTTTATAACAATCTCATTTTAACCTAGAAATATGTCACTGTCATTGCCCCCAAATTGTCAATAATTATTCCAATGTTAGACATTCTATTTATCAGCATTTGCTGAGTGGACACAAAGAACTAGTTGGGACTTGAGAATAAATTTGGTTATTTATTTTATATAGAAAATTGTTTATCTTGTAAAAAAAAAATTTGTTAATTTCATATTCCAACTGTAAATACATCGGAGGAAATAGAATGCAACTAAAGCTTCATATTCACATGAATTTTTAGCAATATATTATATTAGCAGATTTTAATCTAGTAAAACATTTGAATTACCCGTGAGTGAAAGACTGGTTTGAAAATCTCAGACAATCTGCGTGCAAAGCGTTCAGATCTGCCAGTCTCTGTGGCATAAAAGATGGAACACTTGACACGGCTTGACAAAGCCTTTGACATCAAGGATGCCGAGAACTCCACAGCTCTGCAATACAGCAATATCGGTAGTAGTTAAAATGTTCATTCTAATTAATCTAATTGTTCTGTGAAATTTGAAAAATCCTTGCATACATTGGCTTCTAAATGTTTCTCTAATATTTGTTTCCTTACAGACTTGAATTTATATTTTTGTTTGTACAAGGTGTTTATCTAAATAACTTAATATTTTTTTATTGGGGAACAAGCACATTTTGACAGCTTGTAAAAAAATTAAAATTTTAAAAAGTTTTAAATTCCTTTCAATAGACCACTTTTTTCCAATACCTGGCTAATGCTTTAAAACCTAATTTCCTCTTAGGGTTGCATGAATTGATAGGTACACTCTGATCGCTTTTCCACACATGCTTCTTCCATGGCTTTACGTCCTTTTTACATGAAAATTAAAAAATAAAAAATCGGTTATGTTCGTCATAGAAAATATTCCAAACAGGCAAACTATTAAGGGAAAAAGTTTTACATTTAGCTGCTAATGTTTTATTATATTTGGTCTATTGAAACAAGACTGACAGTCTACACAGGCTGACAGTCTACACAGGCTGACAGTCTACACAGGCTGACAGTCTACACAGGCTGACAGTCTACACAGGCTGACAGTCTACACAGGCTGACAGTCTACACAGGCTGACAGTCTACACAGGCAGACAGTCTACACAGGCAGACAGTCTACACAGGCAGACAGTCTACACAGGCAGACAGTCTACACAGGCAGACAGTCTACACAGGCAGACAGTCTACACAGACAGACAGTCTACACAGACAGACAGTCTACACAGACAGACAGTCTACACAGACAGACAGTCTACACAGACAGACAGTCTACACAGGCTGACAGTCTACACAGGCTGACAGTCTACACAGGCTGACAGTCTACACAGGCTGACAGTCTACACAGGCTGACAGTCTACACAGACTGACAGTCTACACAGACTGACAGTCAACACAGACTGATAGTCAACACAGACTGATAGTCAACACAGACAGATAGTCTACACAGACAGATAGTCTACACAGACAGATAGTCTACACAGACAGATAGTCTACATTGACTAATAGTAATCACAGAATGATAGTATTCACAGACTGATTTTCGTTAAAAAATAATTTACTGTACACATGGAAAAAAAATTTCAAGCATAGAAAACTGAAAATGTCTTAAAATTTATTACTAAGAATATCTTATGCATGAAAATTGTAACATTAAATGCTAGTTTAAAATCTAAAGCATTACAAACCTGGCGTACGAAGGCTGGGTGTAAATTATAAAGCAACATTTCTTGATGAAAAACTTCAAGAGTCGACCCACTCATCGGTGGCACCATGCGCACCCAATCACTAGGACAGCCTCCTCTTAATTTTATCTCCTTATCCATGTGAGATATAAAATCAGTGCTGGCGTCATGGTGATTGACGATGGTAACATTGGCCGACTAATAAACATTTTAAAAATTCAAAATGTGAGCTCAATATTAAAGCCAGAAAGATATGAGCATATAATTTTCACATAATTTTTCAATGACACTTATATTAAATTGTCTTGTTTATCATTGAATTTTTTATTTAAATAAATGTAAACATTACTTGACATTTTAAAATCAAAGTATGAACATAATTGACAATCGTGAGTACTTAAGTAAAACAATGTCAAATGTTAAGATAAGATTCTTTCATTGATCCAAACAAATGGAAATGTTTTATGATTGCATTGTGCATTTTCAGCACATATAAAAATTTGAACAAGAAATTTGTAATATTTTTTCACCAGCAGCCAGTCAGTAGCCATATCAGGGACTACTTCATTTACATTAAGATTTGTGACTTCAGGGTGAGCACGCTGGTAAATTCGTACAGATTGGGGAACAAAAGAATTTTTATATCTTTCAGTCGTCGCCCTGACGGAAAGAATTCGTCCCAAACGGCCTATATTAAGTATCTGTGATGAAGAGGGTGAGATATATCATCCAAAATGTGTCTAATTTTACAGTAACATCTTTCTTCCAATAGTTCTTCCAGTAAAGGATGTTTAGTTTGTTTTATGTTCCTAACTTTCTTCATTAGTTGGTTTATGCTGTATTTAATAAATGTTAAGTAAAACAATGTTAACAGTTCAGTAAAAAAAATCTTTAAAAAGTAATATAGTAGCCTACTACCTCAAAACTGTAAAGTACAGCCACATTTACTTCAATCAAAACACGGTCCTTCCACAGGGATGCAGCAGTTTCGGTGTTGAGCCCTATTTTTAAGCCAATTGGCTAAGTTTTAAAAAATAGATATTCTATAGGCCTACTTTCTAGGTGACGAAAAGAAATTAAGTTTATTTGTGATGCGATTGCAGAAGTAGATTAAAGTTAATAATTTATTAAATTATATGTTCCTGCCTCTAGACCAGTTGTTCTCAAACTTTTGTCCACTGCCGCCAAGGCCATAAGACATCCCTACTTCTCGGCCCCTCCCCCCACATAATTATAAAATGAAAAAAAATAAATTTAAACATTTTACTCATAAAATTTTATCTTAACCCCCTCCCGACGATACCACATCCACAAATTTTTTGTAGTATAATTACTAACAATTGGGGAGGGTCCAAAAAAATTCACTCGCTTTAAGGCCACTATGTGTATTCCTCTATGACTGATCTATTCACAAATTTCGAAACAATTATAGTCATAAACCAAGAATTTTGTTAACATTTCATAAGGGGGATCCCTGTAATTTGGTTGCTATTTATCTACAATTTTTTAATAAATATTTTATAAACAGGTGTGACAATGTGTAACTAACTTTCCAATGTTTTTAATGCATCTGATGGTAAATAAAGTGATTCCTAAACAAACTTACACAGAAGCACACTTACACAAGGCCCAGGTTTGAATATAACAACGCACTATAATGATGGAAACGTGTTTCATTTAACGCACTATAATGAGGGAAACGTGTTTCATTGGATGTGTCTCTATTGTGATTTTCAAAAAACTTCAATTCGAAATTTAATATTCATCAGAACAAGTCACTGATCTTTAACGTAATTGGGGACATAAAAATAGTACTTGGTTCAACAGACAGGCCTGACTTGATATTTTAGGGGCCTAACTGGAGGCTTTAGGGGCCTGACTGGAGGCTTTAAGTGGGGGCCTGACTGGAGGCTTTATGTGGGGGCCTGACTGGAGGCTTTATGTGGGGGCCTGACTGGAGGCTTTATGTGGGGGTCTATCTGGTGGCTTTATGTGGGGACCTATCTGGTGGCTTTATGTGGGGACCTATCTGGGGGCTTTATGTGGGGGCCTATCTGGTGGCTTTATGTGGGGGCCTGACTGGAGAATTTGGAAAACTTACAAGTTATAACCTTTTTCTTTTTATGGTGGCACCTGGATTGTACAGGTCTTTAGGATAATTGCAGCATTTCATCAGCTTACCTCCAGCATGTTGTAGCGGTGAGGATCACAAAGGTTCCTGGAACCAATCATTGTCCCCATAAACCAGCCATTAAAAGGACATGAAGGGAACTCCAGGCCTCCACAATCCAAGAGCATTCCTGAATCTGTGGGGAGGGCATACCACTTCAGCCCCATTTCAGCAAACCAGGGATACCTGGATGGTAGACAGTGTAAACAAAATCTAAGAAATAGTCCTGTTACCAATCATTTGACTCTTATCTTCAAATAATATTTCAAACTTGCTTTTCTTATTAAAATATGAAATCTTGAAATAAAATAATTCTCAAATATTAGGGAAAACAGGTTGTTTTAATGTATGTAGTCACTTGTCAAACTCTCATGTAAGGAATGGGAAAAACTACATTTAAACCTACTTGAAAGAAGCAAAAGATGTTGTAGACGACTGACTGGTCAATGCATCACGAATCAAGATTTGAATAAGACTTACTCGGGATGCCTTAAGGTCACCTCTAGCACCAGCTCAGTGGGGAGTTCGAAATATTCAGGGCTATTTTCAGCAGCAGACAGAACCAGTGGAAGAAGGTCAAACATGCCGTGCTTTGGTTTCCAGCCCATTTCAACACACAACTACATTATTTTTAGAGAGAGAATTTAGTTTTTTTAAAGGATACAAATAATGTTTCTTATATAGTGTTTCTTTTACGTCCGTTTTGATCACACACACACACAATTTTTTTTTAAAAAAGATTCCGATCCTTAATCAGTGTGCTCAAAATCAGACGTGTTACAAATGTATGTCTGACAATACCAATGTATGTCTTGTTACAATACCAATGTATATCTTGTTACAATACCAATGTATGTCTTGTTACAATACCAATGTATATCTTGTTACAATACCAATGTATATCTTGTTACAATACCAATGTATGTCTTGTTACAACATTAACTAAGTAACAACAACTTGCCCAAATTTTACCTCTGTAAATTCAACATTGGCTGGGTCACCAATGACCTTCCCGTCACCCAACTTATAGCCAGCATAGCTTATCAATTGTGTATTCCATACACGGAAATCTGGTCGCCCTTCCTTGCGTTGTGGAAATATAGTTATTGTTGACCTTGACAGAGACAACAGCATTCAAATGAAAGTTGTGACAGAGTGAAGTTTCAAATTGAATAGGTTAAGCAGTTTATTGAACAGAACGGAGCTGGAATAATCCTAGTGCCATTAATTATTTGGGACATTTTATAATCCTTTATCATAACTTTGCTTTTGTTCGTATGTTTATTTCTTGGTGTGTGGCAAAATCTTTGGCCAGCTAATTGACCCACTTCTCATCAAACTATCTCACTGAAGCTTGGCACAGACTCGTTGCCAATAACTTTCTTTCAAATTTTCAACCGCTCCCCCCCCCCCCCCCCCCCCCCCCCCCCCCCAGTTGCCAATAACTTTCTTTCAAATTTTCAACCGCCCCCCCCCCCCGCCCCCCCCCCCGAAATCATCTTTAACGCTATCAGATGCCACTAACTATAAAATTCCTGATAAATGCTCTAAATAAGATTCTTCAAAATATCACAAGTGCGATTGGTGCATAATGTTATTTTGTTTCATGGACATGGTTGGTGTAAAAAATCTGCGGTGTAAAAAATCTGCAGTGTAAAACCGGGTGGGACATGAGAATATTAATATAGTTCAGGGAACTAGGGAAAAAAGCGATTGCTAGTGGGGCGGAAGGGGCACTAATTGGGATTCTAATAAATAGAGTTACTTCGATGCTGTGTCAAATTTTCAAGCAATCTAGCCACACTTTCAAACAATCTAGCCACACTTTCAAACAATCTAGCCACACTTTCAAACAATCTAGCCACACTTTCAAACAATCTAGCCACACTTTCAAACAATCTAGCCACACTTTCAAACCATAAAATATTTTTTTAGTTACTAATTCCCAATGTGATCATTGTAGTAGTTACGGTACACAATTCCTACGGTCACATACCTTATTTTTCCCTCGTTTGTCGCATATCTGATGTGACTGCAAAGAGCTTCAAACATTTCTCTGGGTGTCCCTATCTCCCTGGCATCAAACACCTATGGAGAGAAACAATTCAGCTTTGATGGACATTTATGTTTATATTAACAGTCTCATAGATGTCAGGCAAATTTTACTTCAACTCTCTGAGAAAAAGAACAATTCCCACATGAATCCATGAAGAATTAATCTTGCGGTATCCCAAGATACTGCTATCCTGAACAAATTTTTAAAATGTAAAATATTTTACGAGAAATCCTCCAATCCAGGGAAGTAACTTTTTAGGATATATATATATATATATATATATATATATTTATTTGTTTTGTATACATTGCATCAAACCAGTATGTCACAATTTGTCACTCTAGGCATGGAGGTAGCTACACACATAATTCAACAATCAAAACTAATTGTTTACACATTAACATCTAGGTTTTTAATAAAGCTACTTTTAACAACCTTTCAACAAACTTTTTCTCATTCATTAAAAGACGGTCAATTTATCCATTTTTCCCAGGGTAAATGAAACCCCAGGAAATGAGAATCCCTGTTTTCAAATATCCGAAACAATTCCCTCCCTTTGTATGCTTACCTGTAAGTCATGCAATGAGCTGTGGTTTTTTTGCCTTCAGGGTAACAGTACCCCCCTCCTAGTCTGGTACGCCACGTAGAGGCAAATCCCATGTGGTCACCTCCGGGAGAGTCGACTGCGAACGATTTAAACGCAGCATTTTCGCTTGACATGACATCCCCCAGGCCAGGGGAGAGGTTACCGGCTTGTCACCCAAAAACCTGGCGGTGGGGAGCCCCGGCGTCAGCCCGTGTGTGGGTGTTCCGGGAGGGGGGGCAATATGAGCTCACACTCAACGGCCCACCAACGCCATTTCCCAATGTAACATATTAGTATGCTTACCTGAAGTTTTGACCACTGACTTCTGCCAATGCATCCAGGGGCATTCCTCCAAGCCTGTTTCGCCCCAAAGGTCAGTTCAGCCATTGTCAGGTCGTAGGTTCCGGATTTTTCAATCAAGTCGTTTATCTCACCAAGTCTATGGAAATGTGCCCGTGTTTTGTTCCTGTGGAAAAAATAAACAAAGCTTGAATTTTATAAACAGACTCCATTGATAAATTCAATTGTTTTAAAGGAATACTATTCCAATCAATAAGAGCTCAACTACTTAAATTAAATTGGTTCATTGAAATTCTAGAAAATTAATGTGAGACTGTTGATGAATATGATTGTCAATTTAGCTTACAATGATGTAGGGTAATTAAAAATATAATTACATAGTAACAAAGGTAAGCTAGTGATTTTTTAGGAAAGGTGGTATAATATAATGAAGTTACTAATAAAGGGAAATTTAGTAGACCATTATGTGGAACTAAGTACTATTTATATATGGGGGATATTAATTTAGCGAAGTTAGTGTAGAATACCCTTAAAAGCTGAAATAAAACTCGTGTGAAAATTAACCTTAACCACAACCATTTACAAGACCATTCATAATGGGATTCACAGGACTCATACTCGCAGACCTATGACCTTGCTATCTTCGACATCAGACTAACGAACACGAGATTTTAGAATATCCTGTTCTTATTAAAAAAGAACCATCTAAATAACATTCATTTATAATTTTTAGATTGTACGTTTATTATGGAGAACATTAAACTTTTTGCTTTACAAACACTTTTTTGTTTGGTCTCTATAGACCCTGAGGGTGCGACATTTATTATTAATGAACACTATTATAGCATTTAAAGTACTATATTATTTCAAGTAAACTGTCATAGTATTTCAAGTACACTGTTATAACATTTAAGTACACTGTTATAGCCTTAAAGTACACTGTTATAGCCTTAAAGTACACTGTTATAGCCTTAAAGTACACTGTTATAGCCTTAAAGTACACTGTTATAGCCTTAAAGTACAATGTTATAGCCTTAAAGTACACTGTTATAGCCTTAAAGTACACTGTTATAGCCTTAAAGTACACTGTTATAGCCTTAAAGTACAATTATAGCATTAAAGTACACTGTTATAGCATTAAAGTACACTGTTATAGCCTTAAAGTACACTGTTATAGCCTTAAAGTACACTGTTATAGCCTTAAAGTACACTGTTATAGCCTTAAAGTACACTTATAGCATTAAAGTACACTGTTATAGCCTTAAAGTACACTGTTATAGCCTTAAAGTACACTGTTATAGCCTTAAAGTACACTGTAATAGCCTTAAAGTACACTGTTATTGCCTTAAAGTACACTGTTATAGCATTAAAGTACACTGTCATATCATTAAAGTACACTGTTATAGCATTAAAGTACACTGTTATAGCATTAAAGTACACTGTTATAGCCTTAAAGTACACTGTTATAGCCTTTAAAGTACACTTATAGCATTAAAGTACACTTATAGCATTAAAGTACACTGTTATAGCATTTAAAGTACACTTATAGTATTTAAATTACACTAGTATAGCATTTAAAGTACACTGTATAACATTTAAAGTACACTAGTATAGCATTTAAACTACACTAGTATAGCTTTTAAAGTATACCGTTTATCTATAGTTTTATATTAAAGCTACAAGCAAGTCGATAACGTTATGATTTATTCAATGTTTGAAAATAATTTTATTCATATACTCACATTTGAAATGAGGTGAAATATTGGTTAATGAAATCTTTGGCATGGATTAGAAGTTCCTCCTTTGATCTAGGGGCATCAGGGGGCCCATGGGCCTGTTGTGACAATGAGCCCATGCATCGCTCAGTGTTGCATGGAACTTGCTGAAAAGTATTTTTTTATTTGGGTAAGGAGAAATGCATGTTCTTTGAAATATTACAAAACAAGGCATTCTGCACAAAGCGTTTAGGTGGTAACCTATGAGAACAAACAGATTAGCAATGGTCCATCAATTAAAGAACACTTCTCAACACTTTTGCTCAATGTTTTACCCTTTTCTTTTATCTTCATTTGTATTAGACAGGATATAAATATATTATGAATAGTTTAATAAATTATTTTTTATTTGGTTGTATTGATGCAGGCTTTATTTTGTTACATAATTAAAGTTAAAATGTGTTTTTTCTTATATTTAAACCTTAAAACATTTTTATTATTGTTTAATTTACACCAGCTGTGTCTCAATGTAGGTATCCCAAAATTCGCCCACACACTGCTCTGCACATGTCCTGAATTGTTGCAAAAGTAGTTTGAATAATAAAATATACCTTTGTTTTTTTGTGTGCATTCGCCTTTATAAATAATTTTAAACACCTTTCCCATTTGACACTTTTCAGGATTTCATCAAGTTTCCCTCAAATATTATCATGCAAAATAATCTCCAAGCTATTTAAATCCTGTGTTTTTTATTGTGTCGTATATTGCATTGAGAATGTCTCCTGAAAATTAAGTACAATTTCCTTAGATAAAAGTTATGGGTAAAATAGTGCAAAAGTTTGAAAAGTGGGTCAACTACATCGTTTATAATATAAGGTGTATACAAAATTCGACCCAAAAATCTTAACTCCAGTTCTATAAAAGATAAGATGAAATTGATGTTTTCATAAAGCTTAAGCATCAGTTCATACTATCAAATTTTTGATTGCGTATTTGATGTGATTTTTGTATGAAACATTGTCACAACTTTCAAATTACTGTTGAATTGAATTGTTAAAAAAGAAGCCAATCAGAAAATATGATGTGAAATTTGAAGCTAATTTTATCATGTGAACTGACGCTAAAGCTAGCCCTTTAAAATGAGTATCATTTATGGCATTTAGACAATATTAAAAATTTCTGTCAAAGTACATACTCAATGTACTTAAAAGCTTGATTGAAGTCAAATAATGAAACGAGATCCCAACTAATCCCAATGATGTGTATGCAACACCTTTGTGACCATTATTCAATTCCGATTGAAGTGTTCGGTAAATGACAGGAAGCAATATTTAAATTCTGAAACCAAATATGATATGGATGGACGATTCTAAGTAAATGAATTGAATATATAAAATTAAAAACATTAAAATTGAATTTTCACCCATTTTTAGGATTAAACAAAATATTTTACACGATTTTCTAATAATATTAAATAATTTAAATTTATTTAAATCTTTAAAAAAAATGTTTTTGAAACTAAAGCTATTGAAGCCCAGAAATTTCAAAAATTAATATTTTCGCAGATTCGTCACCAGCACCAACTCTTAATAGCCCACGATTTTTAAACAGCACAAGGTCTTTTATATGCTGTCTGTGATTTCACGTTTATCTGCTACCTTTACCTTTGAGATGATCAACTTGAAGTTATTCTTACACAGAATTATTTGCAGACTAAAGGCTTTACTCTTGACAAAGTGGTGACCAACCTAGAGGCCTTAAGATTGTTTCTGCACGAGAAGCGCTTTCACTTTGTGGAAAATCCTATTACAATCCACTTTTAAAATCCCACCCATATGGAATTTTGGTAGAGAGAACACAAAGGTTTAAGAAGAGAATGAAAGGAGAACAATTAATAGATGCTAGACTCTCTCTGCGAGAAGAAATGGAAGGGGGATGTGGGTGAGCATTGCTTGCTTTCATTCTGAACTCCAGATCAAATCATCAGTGATCAAGGAAGCAGCAGATATGTCTGGGGCTGTTTTCAGGAGTCTACTATCAGCAAGTGAAGAAGACTTAATGGTGTCCATTCCAAAATTAACCTTTCTTTGATGAGTTATTAGAGGATGAACTTTCAAAAAAAATACCTAGGCTTAGAAGACACTAAAGGCAAATTCAAAGGATTGTTCAATATTTAAATTCATAGCTGAATGGGATTTACTAGAACCTCTTCAATACTCTCGCTAAGCCTTAAATTGTTTCTTACGATCTGTGTGGCTGGGGCTTCATGTGAGCGAAGCTTTTGAAAACCAAATCTTAACAAAAACTATTTACTATTACTATCCTCCATAGAACAATCACGGCTTTCTGATCTGGCTCTATCAATTAAAAGTGATACAGTGAAGGATATTGCATTTAATCAAGTGGTTGACAGATTTTCAACTTTCAAGACCAGGAAAGGAACATTTTTAATAAAGTAAATTTAATGTAAAATAACTAACGGGTATAACTTAACGTTTACTTCTATATTTTGAGGACCCATGGTCAAAATCAATGCATTGATCAGTCTGGCACCTATCAATTTTTAAATACAGTTCTTAAATACATTTACCTCATTGCCTATAAATCATTTGCTTTTTGTTCTTTTCTTGTCATTGTTTTCCTGTGGCTGCGGACCTATCATAATCTTAACAATAACAAATCCATCTTGGAAGTCGGGGGAAGGGGGTGACCAGGGTTTCTTTCAGCTATATTCCGGGGGGGGGGGG
>CAXITT010000168.1:603312-631242 GCA_964033795.1 Lymnaea stagnalis
GGGCCTTGGTGTGTGCCCTGGTGTGTGCCCTGGTGTGTGTCTTGGTGTGTGCCCTTGTGTGGGCCCTGGTGTGTTCCCTGGTGTGTGCCATGTGCCCTGGTGTGTGAACTTGTGTGTGCCCGGGATGTGCCCTGGGCCTTGGTGTGTGAACTGGTGTGTTCCCTTGTGTGTGCCCTGGGCCCTGGTGTGTGCCTTGGTGTGTGCCCTTGTGTGTGCCCTGGTGTGTTTTTCTGGTGTGTGCCCTGGTGTGTGCCTTGGTGTGCTCCCTGGGCCTTGGTGTGTGCCCTGGTGTGTGCCCTGTGCTGTGCCCTCACCTTGGTGTGTGCCCTGGGCCTTGGTGTGTGCCCTGAGCCCTGGTGGGTGCCTTGGTGTGTACCCTGGGCCTTGGTGTGCCCTGGTATGTGCCCTGGGCCTTGGTGTGTGCTTTGGTGTGTGCCCTTGCCTTGGTGTGTGCCCTGGTGTGTGCCCTGGGCCTTGATGTGTGCCCAGGGCCTTGGTGTGTGCCCTGGTGTGTGCCCTGGTTTGTGCCTTGGTGTGTGCCTTGGTGTGTGCCTTGGTGTGTGCCCTGGTGTGTTCCCTGGTGTGTGCCCTGGACCCTGGTGTGTGAATTTGTGTGTGCCCTGGGGTGTGCCCTGGGCCTTGGTGAGTGAACTGGTGTGTTCCCTTGTGTGTGCCCTGGGCCTTGGTGTGTGCCCTGGTGTGTGCCTTTGTGGTGTGCCCTTGGCCTTGGTGTGTGCCCTGGGCCCTGGTGTGTGTTCACTTTTTAATATCCATTGTCTCATCGATTTGGGGTGAAAATCCCTCTCTCTGTCCCCCTCTATCTCTGTCTCTCTCTGCCCCTCTCTGTCTCTGCCCTTCTCTGTCTCTCTCTGTGTCTCCCTGTGTCTCTCTCTGCCTCTCTCTCTATATCTCTCTTTATCTCTCTGTATATCTCTGTTTCCAGTTCAGTCTCTCCCTGTCTCCATCTCTAAGTCTCTCTCTGCCTCCCTCTCTCAGTCTCTCTCTGTCTCCTTATCTCTGTCTCCTTCTGTCTCTCTCGTTGTCTCTCTCGTTGTCTCTCTCTGTCTCTCTCTCTTTGTCTCGTTCAATCTCTCTCTGTGTGTCTCTCTCTCTCTCTTTCTCTCTATTTATATCTCTCTGTCTGTCGCTATCTCTCTGTGTCCAATTCAGTCTCTCCCTGTCTCCCTCTCTATGTTTCCCTCTGTCTCTCTCTGTCCCTCTCTTTGCCTCTCTCTTTGTCTCTCTCTTTGTCTCTCTCTTTCTCTCGCTGTATCTCTCTCAGTCTCCCTCTCTCTGTCTCTTTCAGTCTCTCTCTGTCTCTCTCTCAGTCCCCTCTGTCTCCCTCTCTCTGTCTCTCTCTGTGTCTATCTGACTCTCTCTCTGTCTTTCTCTCTGTCTCTCTCTCTTCTTCTTCTTCCTGTATATCTTAAGGGCCAACCATCAAGTTATTGATCATTTTGGCTCCTATTCATGTAGATGGGATTTTCAATGTTTCTGTTCCTGGTGTTGATGAGGAAATTTCACTGATTTCCAGTGCCACTTTGTGAGGGAATCATGCACTAAGGGTTTGAAGGCTTGAGGCAATAGACACAAATGTGTCTAGTGTTGTCGCCTCAGCCGTTCCTTTTGAAAGCTTTTTCCAGTCCCTGATTGTCTTGTGCAGGAATGAGCAGCTCCTATACTGGCTTCGTGCTGGTAAGAGCCTGAATTGTCTGTCATGGCCTCGTCGCTGTCTATGGGGGAGAGGGACGAGTTTCTGTTTAATACTGGAACAGTGGACCAGCCCATTATTTATCTTGTACATCATGGAGAGCCTGGATTGTCGTCGTCGTTCCTCCAATGGTGTCCAGCCTAGTGTTTCCATCATGCTGCCAACACTAGAGGTATTCCTGTAGCGGTTTATGACAAAGCGTGCTGCTCGTCGCTGGACCGCCTCCAACCTGTCAATGCTCTTCTGGGTAAATGCATGGGTCCCAGACTGAAGATGCATAATCTAAAATCGGGACGGAAAAAAGCTTTATATGCTCTTTCTTTCACACAGGAGTTGTCAATCTTTAGATTTCCCCTTAAGAACCTTAGGGTCTTGTTTGCTTGGTTACATACATTGTTAATTTGCTCGTCCCAGCGGACCTCTCTTTGAATGGTAACACCCAGGTACTTTACGGAGGAAACTGGCTCAAGTATATGGCCGTGCAGTTCGTATTGGTAGTGTAGAGGAGTACAACTTCTAGAGACTGATAAGGTGAAATTCCATGTCCCAGCTCATCTCCCACTCAGCTAACAGATTGAGATCCTGTTGTAGCTGGTCCTGGTCAGATCTGTTGGCGATCGTCCTATACACTGCTGTGTCATCTGCGAACAGTCTTGCTTTAATTAATGTATGCTAGGAACAAACAGGGGCCCAGCACTGATCCCTGGGGGACCCCTGACTTCACATCGACAAAGGAGGAGCTTGTACCGTCCACCACTACTGCTTGGCATCGGTGGCTGAGTAAGCTAGAGATCCATGTTTAGTGGTGCCTTGGATCCCATATCTCTGGAGTTTTTGTAGAGGCAAACTATGATTCACACGGTCAAATGCCTTTGCGAAGTCCATTACCAGCACGTCAGTATGCTTGTGGTTCTCCAGATTGGTCATCATGTCTTCTACAAATTCAAGAAGCTGGGTCTCACATGATCTATTGACTCGGAAGCCATGTTGACAGTCATTGAGTATGTTTTGGCTTTCAAGATGCTTCATGTCCGTGCTTACGACTATGTGCTCTAACAGTTTGCAGATCGCGCTGGTGAAGGATATCGGACGATAGTTGCCAGGGTCGGAATGCTCCCCTTTCTCTCTCCGTGTGTCTCTCTCTGTCTCTGTCTGTCTCTCTCTCGTAACTTTTTAATAAGTGTTTCCCAAATTTCACCACTAATATCTTCAGTCCAGGGGATTCTATCCCCCTCACCCCCACTCCCAAATGATAGAAGCCAAACTCAGCCCCCCCCCCAATTTAATCCTTGACCTTGGTAAATTCTCTATGGTATGAACATTAAAATAACACACTGGTGACCTACTGATCATGACAGGCTGTATTGTCAAGCGAGTGATGTGGGTATGTGTGTGTACGTGTGTATGTGTAGTGTGTATGTACGTGTGTGTGTGTGCGTGGTGTGTGTACGTGTGTGTGTACGTGTACTATGTCTACCTATTATTAATAGACATATTCACGTACTAAAGGTGACATATATTTTTTTTCCATAATCAATTCTTTATGTTTGACTTTGTTGTTATGATAATGGACAAACCCAAGACCTCCAAGTTTGAAACATGTAAATGGACAAACCCAAGACCTCCAAGTTTGAAACTTGTAAATGGACAAACCCAAGACCTCCAAGTTTGAAACTTGTAAATGGACAAACCCAAGACCTCCAAGTTTGAAACTTGTAAATGGACAAACCCAAGACCTCGAAGTTTGAAACTTGTAAATGGACAAACCCAAGACCTCAAAGGTTTGAAACTTGTAACTGGACGAACCCAAGACCTCCAAGTTTGAAACTTGTAAATGGACAAACCCAAGACCTCCAAGTTTGAAACTTGTAACTGGACGAACCCAAGACGTGATTGAAGACGATAAATCGAAAAACATAATTCTCTAAAGTTGGAATAGATAGAATGTTGTGAATAGTAGCGTCACGTGAAGGGGGGCGCAACGGGAGTCACCTCAGAACAGGGTTGGAAAAGTGCAAAGCTCGCTAGAGTCGTTTTCATACCAGTTAAATTCCAGAGCAGGTTGCCATCACGTTGGGCAGTCCAGTAATTATGTCAACAATTTTAGGTAATTTTTTATCCCCCCACCCCACAACTGTAAAATTTGTAAGTGCCCCACCACAACCCTCAATTAATTATGTCAACAATTTTAGGTAATTTTTTATCCCCCACCCCACAACTGTAAAATTTTTAAGTGCCCCACCACAACCCTCAATTAATTATGTCAACAATTTTAGGTAATTTTTTATCCCCCACCCCACAACTGTAAAATTTTTAAGTGCCCCACCACAATCCTCAAATAATCATGTCAAGAATTTTAAGCCGAACCAAAAGGAAATACAAAATAAGTAAATAAATATGGATCTTTTTTTTTTTACGAAGAGAACAACATAATAATTGATTACATGTCTTCACAATTCTTGAACAAAGTTTACATTTGAAAACTAGATCTAAGTCAAGAGTCAATGATTAGAATCTATGACTACAATTTATTACTAGAATTTTTTACTAGAATATATGACTGGAGTCTATTTTACATTGCAGAATTAAATTAAAGAATTGATAATAGACATTGATAAGGTCTAAATATTATTTTTGGTAAATTTATTGCTATTTTTTTTCAACTTCGCTTTGATAAGCCAGATGTTCACGCTATAAGCCAAATGTTCATGTTGATAAAACAAATGTTCACGTTGATAAGCCAAATGTTCACGTTGATAAGCCAAATGTTCACGTTGATAAGACAAAGGTTCTCGTTGATAAACCAAATGTTCACATTGATAAACCAGATGTTCACCTTGATAAGCCAAATGTTCACGTTGATAAGCCAAATGTTCACGTTGATATGCCAAATGTTCACGTTAATAAGCCAAATGATCACGTTAATAAGCCAAATGATCACGTTAATAAGCCAAATGTTCACATTGATAAGCCAAATGTTCACATTGATAAGCCAAATGTTCACATTGATAAGCCAAATGTTCACGTTGATAAGACAAATGTTCACGTTGATAAGACAAAGGTTCTCGTTGATTAACCAAATGTTCACATTGATAAACCAAATGTTCACATTGATAAGCCAAATGTTCACGTTGATAAGCCAATTGTTCACGTTGATAAGCAAAATGTTCACGTTGATAAGCCAAATGTTCACGTTGATAAGCCAAATGATCACGTTAATAAGCCAAATGATCACGTTAATAAGCCAAATGTTCACGTTGATAAGCCAAATGTTCACGTTGATAAGCCAAATGTTCACGTTGATAAGCCAAATGTTCACGTTGATAAGCCAAATGTTCACGTTGATAAGCCAAATGTTCACGTTGATAAGCCAAATGTTCACATTGATAAGCCAAATGTTCACATTGATAAGCGAAATGTTCACATTGATAAGCCAAATGTTCACATTGATAAGCCAAATGTTCACGTTGATAAGCCAAATGTTCACGTTGATAAGCCAAATGTTCACGTTGATAAGCCAAATGTTCACGTTGATAAAACAAATGTTCACATTGATAAGCCAAATGTTCACATTGATAAGCCAAATGTTCACGTTGATAAGCCAAATGTTCACGTTGATAAGCCAAATGTTCACGTTGATAAAACAAATGTTCACGTTGATAAGCCAAATGATCACGTTGATAAAACAAATGTTTACGTTGATAAAACAAATGTTCACGTTGATAAGCCAAATGTTCACGTTGATAAAACAAATGTTCACATTGATAAGCCAAATGTTCACGTTGATAAGCCAAATGTTCACGTTGATAAGCAAAATGTTCACGTGGATAAGCCAAATGTTCACAATGATAAGCCAAATGTTCACGATGATAAGCCAAATGTTCACATTGATAAGCCAAATGTTCACATTGATAAACCAAATGTTCACGATGATAAGCCAAATGTTCACATTGATAAGCCAAATGTTCACATTGATAAGCCAAATGTTCACGTTGATAAGCCAAATGTTCACATTGATAAGCCAAATGTTCACGTTGATAAAACAAATGTTCACATTGATAAGCCAAATGATCACGTTGATAAGCCAAATTTTCACGTTGATAAGCCAAATGTTCACGTTGATAAGCCAAATGTTCACGTTGATAAGCCAAATGTTCACGTTGATATGCCAAATGATCACGTGAATAAGCCAAATGATCACGTTAATAAGCCAAATGTTCACATTGATAAGCCAAATGTTCACATTGATAAGCCAAATGTTCACATTGATAAGCCAAATGTTCACATTGATAAGCCAAATGTTCACATTGATAAGCCAAATGTTCACATTGATAAGCCAAATGTTCACATTGATAAGCCAAATGTTCACATTGATAAGCCAAATGTTCACATTGATAAGCCAAATGTTCACATTGATAAGCCAAATGTTCACATTGATAAGCCAAATGTTCACATTGATAAGCCAAATGTTCACATTGATAAGCCAAATGTTCACATTGATAAGCCAAATGTTTTTACATTGATAAGCCAAATGTTCACATTGATAAGCCAAATGTTGACATTGATAAGCCAAATGTTCACATTGATAAGCCAAATGTTCACATTGATAAGCCAAATGTTCACATTGATAAGCCAAATGTTCACATTGATAAGCCAAATGTTCGCATTGATAAGCCAAATGTTCACATTGATAAGCCAAATGTTCACATTGATAAGCCAAATGTTCACATTGATAAGCCAAATGTTCACATTGATAAGCCAAATGTTCACGTTGATAAGCCAAATGTTCACATTGATAAGCGAAATGTTCACGTTGATAAGCCAAATGTTCACGTTGATAAAACAAATGTTCACGTTGATAAGCCAAATGTTCACGTTGATAAGCCAAATGTTCACGTTGATAAAACAAATGTTCACATTGATAAGCCAAATGTTCACGTTGATAAGCCAAATGTTCACGTTGATAAGCCAAATGTTCACGTTGATAAGCCAAATGTTCACGTTGATAAGCCAAATGTTCACGTTGATAAACCAAATGTTCACATTGATAAGCCAAATGTTCACATTGATAAGCCAAATGTTCACGTTGATAAGCCAAATGTTCACGTTGATAAGCCAAATGTTCACGTTGATAAGACAAATGTTCACGTTGATAAAACAAATGTTCACGTTGATAAGCCAAATGTTCACGTTGATAAGCCAAATGTTCACGTTGATAAAACAAATGTTCACATTGATAAGCCAAATGTTCACGTTGATAAGCCAAATGTTCACGTTGATAAGCAAAATGTTCACGTGGATAAGCCAAATGTTCACGTTGATAAGCCAAATGTTCACGTTGATAAGCCAAATGTTCACATTGATAAGACAAATGTTCACGTGTTAAGCCAAATGTTCACGTTGATAAGACAAATGTTCACGTTGATAAGCCAAATGTTCACGATGATAAGCCAAATGTTCAAGATGATAAGGCAAAGGTTCTCATTGATAAAACAAATGTTAGCAAATCCTTATTTGATTATGACGTAGCGTGACCCAAATCAGTTTTTAAAAAAAAATAATGGGAGTCAAGGGGCTTAGGCGGACGGGTAATCTACTCCGGGCGTTAATTTTTTAAAAGGAGGGGGGGGGCAATTTCGGTCCACTTCATATACTTAATAATGTTGCTTATTAATTATAGTATGCATTGTAATGTTCGTTATTTAGGGGCGGCAAAATCATGGAGTGCCCTTGGCGTCATGAACTATTGCTACTCCACTGAATTTTGAGAACATTGTAGAAAAGTTTAATTCATTGTATTTTAGCTTGAAATGTCAATATTATGAAAGCAAGAGGGGGAAATTATTAAGAATCTTAATCATAGAAGTAGTATTGTAAAATTATAATATTGTGTCTCCCAAATATAAAATATCGGTTTTTGCCAACCCACCCCTAGTGACACGAAGGGTTGTCGCACCCCCCCCCCCAACTAAGTTTACTACAGCTTACAGGCCTACTATTTTACATATTGACAATTTTGGCACCAACTGACAATGGGACCAGGGGCGCTGCCCCCTCGCATCATCCTGGTTCCAAAGGTTGCCTCAGAGTTTAATCCAACATTTTACTGACTTTGCTGGAACTTACAGTTGACGGGAGTATTCTTTTCAATGAGAAAGTAGGCATACTTATTAAAAGCTTATAAAGATGATTTACATCAGTGACGTAGTTATATATTGCAAAACTGAAAAAAATAATTTAAAAAAGGCATTCTTAATGCTTTATCTCTACGAAGCAGATGTGCTTTATTAAATGTTTCATTTGTGATGATAGGCCCAAGACTCAGCTAATATTATACTAATATAAATAAAATTTAGCATTTTCTTAGGAGAAAACCTTTTAATACCAATCCACCTCTAAAAAAAAAAAAGAAAATTAATGCCTGATACATTTTTTGAAGTGACTCCTATAAATCAAATACTTCGTACGTCCATTTAGTCTGAACATATGTTTTTCTTTCTGCATCCGAGCCAAATTTTTTGTTGAAACACTATAATTATCAACAGAGATATTCGCCCCCCCCCCCCAATCCCCCTCCGACCTCTCTCATTATCGATAACGGAAGCGGAAAAGGCCTTTTCCTCTCACAGAATTCACAGAATGCGGGCGCCATTGTTGTTTTCAGCCGTTCTTCGTGTGTAATAGCCAGTTAAATTCAGCGTGACCTTAAAATTAATGCACAAATATAAGCAAACTCAATATTATGCTATTTTAAGTGCTAAATTATAATATCTGATGGAATTGTTATCGAACTATGATGATGAAACTTCGAACACTTCAAATAGGTCCACCACGGACTTGGTGGTACGTTATTTTGAATTGACGTCGAATCAGACTTGTCCTGTCCTTGTCATTGTAAATGTTACTTTTGAATTGGACTTGTGTTGTTACTTTGTTGATTTTGTAAATTTTATTTTTAGCCTATAGAATTTTTTTGTGTTGTTTGATAGCGTATTTGCTTAGTAAGATTTGATTTTTATATGCATAACTATAACGCGAAATAAATGCCAGCCATGTTAAACTTTCATTCATTAATTATTAGTTTAATTAAGATTATGATTAAGATGTGGAAAATTCATAATTAAAATTAAATGGATTTAATTTCAATAGTTTTTGCACACACAAACTCTTATGAATGAAACTCTGAGGTAGTACTATGGTAGTAGAGCCATTATGATTATGCAAGTGGCTGTGAATGGTTGCTCATGACCATGACAATGTTTTGCACATGGAAAATTCTGATAATTTACATTTATAATTTGGACTCTACCTGGTTTGTAAAGCTCAGATTAAAACATTCCAGTTTAAATGTCTTCAAAATGCATTCTGAAACACTAGTTATCAAATATAGTGGTAATAATTG
This sequence comes from Lymnaea stagnalis, assembly GCA_964033795.1. Lineage (NCBI taxonomy): Eukaryota > Metazoa > Mollusca > Gastropoda > Lymnaeidae > Lymnaea > Lymnaea stagnalis. The sequence goes on from CAXITT010000168.1 coordinate 612,426, forward strand.
AATATTTCCTAAGCTAAGTATCGGCGTCTTCCGCCATTTAAAAGGGGCCCGTGGTCACTAATACAAAATGGTCTGTGCGACCTTCACATAATGACGTCTACATGACAGAGAATTGTGAAAATGTTTCATGAGCTAGCGTAATGAAATTTTGCACACATATACTGAATATACTTCAATATATTGTGCTGACATACAATTAGTATAAAAGACATACTTTTAATATTTCGATAAAAAAATTTTGTTGAAAGATGCCTTATCTTGACATACGATTTTCCTCACTTAAAGTTTATATAAAGCACGAAAAAAACTCAATGGGAATGTAGTTCAACATTTCTCCTGTTGTTAATGGGCAGAGTCAGACCTTAATTATGGGCCAAAAGGACTCCTGACTCCTGTATCATTAAAATTACACTCGCATAAAAAATTAAAAACTGAGATTTCATTGCGCCAAAGGGCCATTTCCGATACAAAGTTGTAGGAGTGTCCCTTACTTTACCAAGGTACCTACATAGAGCCTAAATTTTTCTACCCTCTCTAGGTTTATGGAGGTTCCCCGGGTCAATTACTATTACTAGGGACTTCGGTATGATCCGGGAAGTGCCGAAAATCGGGTATCGTGATTTCGTTGTCAAAATGGCGACCTCCACTTTTTAATTTACCGAGGGTTGTGTTGTTTAAGATTTTTTTTGCTAAAGCTAGTTTTGTTATTAAATTCTATTTCTGCCCTCAACTTAAAGCAGACATGTTTGTTGTTCATTTGACACTTTTCTTTAAGAAAAAATTTGACAGTTTGACATTGAAAATTAATGGTAAATAATAGCTAATTTACTCTTTCATAATTTTTTTTTGGAAAATGTAAGTTTAAAAAGAGAAAATACCAATGTTAGATGCAGGCATAAATGACAACATATCCAAAATTTGTGAGGTTAGGACCCTGCCATGGGTGAGAAATTTTTGTGCAAAATTTTTGTCACATGTGTCCCAAAATTAACTATTATCGATAATGGATGTTTTTGTAATATGCAACTTGATTTACACTGGAAATCCAGCATATTACCCTCTAATAACTAATTTTAAAACAAAGCAACAATTTACTAGCACAAATACCTATTTATAATATTATCTGATGCTTTTTTTTGAGGTATTAATTGTGGGAGTGGGATAAATAACCCTAGCCTTAGTAGTATATACATATATATATATATACACACACACATATATACATATATATATATATATACACACATATATATATATATATATATATATACATATATATATACACACATATATATATATATACACATATATATATATCCTATAAGCCTAGTATAGTACAGACCTAGTGACATCCCAACTTGTTATTGCAGAATCTATTATAGGTAAAAGATATTAATGGCTATGTAATCATATTTTAATGAACATTATGATTCTTAAAATGAAATTAAAAATGTAAATATTCACTTACCTTTGATATTGAAATATCCTGTATTCACTCATAAATCACAATATTCCACAAGAAACTTATTATATAATATAATCCTCAATATTCAAGAAATAACACAATCTGGTAAATGATCCAAGAATTTCTTAAGATATTATTAAAGAATAATCATAAAAGCTTGTACTTACCTCAAGCAAATGACTAGAACTTATTTTAATTTCTATCAACTGCCAAAGTTGATACATTTTGCTTTGTGAAACAAGATTACTAACTTAAAATAAAGAATCTACTATTTTTTTGGTCATATTCAAATGAGACTAAAAATACATATATAGAAAATGGAAAAATAAAAAGTATAATTGTCAATTTTAGATAAAGGAATCAAATAATCCCTGTATTATTATTTGATACTTATAAATCTTCTTCTTCTTATATTTGAGGAGCCCACGATCAATGTGTTGTTAAACAATTCCATTGAAAATTTGAAATTAATATCTAAAGAATATTATTATTATTATAAAATTAAGGAAATTTAATATATATATGTTTTTAAAAAATATATTAATTAAATACAAATAAGTGACGAGTCAGCATATTTGATACATTTTAATAAGGAAAATTATCAAGATTAAAAATATTTTTTTGCGGAATATTAACAAAAACTACAATTGTATTTTGTGGCTTAATTTTGAAGAACTCGTATTTAACTGTGTTCCCAGTAATTATTATATTTTTGTCTCATTTTATAACAAAGTTATAGGCATAAAAACAATAGCAATATAAGGGGGACGAAATGTGGAGGAAAATCCCATAGTGAAAAAGTGCTTTTGAGGTCCATACTAAAAAATTCATAACTTTTGAACCACTTGAGCTAGAAAGTTGATATTGGTGTTTTTGTAAACCACTCTATTGGCTCTTTACAGCTGTAGTAGTTTTATATTTTTTTAAATGTTTAGAAATTTTCATCAAAGTGCCTACTATTACCAGCCATGGTTCTTTTTTTCAAAAGATTTTAAGTTTTAGTTCTGTATTTATTTGATACAGATTTTTTATATTTTATTATTTTTGTCTTGCAAGATTGGGGTGGGAGGGGGTCTCCAGAAATTGTTTTGTTTTTAATTTGGTAATCTACCACTTCAGCTGCAGTTATTAAATAATTGTGTTGTTCTGAATCTGGTTTGAAGTGCTATGTAAATGGTTATTATTTTATTGATCCAAATAAATGGAAATGTCTTTTATGTATAAGGGAGCCTGGAAGGACATATCTTTCTATGCACTCCTGGAAAGTGATTGCAAATCAGTCTGGCACTTTGACAAGAAAACAATGCCCACTCTCACTTTTTATGTCACGGAAAACCCAGTGGCCCTCTCTACACTGTCCTACTAACAGACATCATTAAAAGAAAAATTAAGGAAATTTTCCAGATAGTCATGAATTTTTTTAATTTGTAAAAAAATAATAATAAATTTGGCATTAATCACCAATCTCGTCTATTTTTAGCCTTTCTGTAATCAAAAAGACCTTGCCAAAATGGTAGTGGTTTCCCCATAACTGGGCATGAGTTTTGCGCTCAACAAGTTTCTATTATCATACAACTTGGATAGACCAGAAATATTTATATTCTGTTCACATTGCCGATCAAGAGATGTTCGACTGTTTGGGTAAGTGTAAAATATAGTAAATAATTATTTGAATCTAGTTTTCAATTGTGAGGTGGCCATTATAAATTTACGCATACAAGCGCTGTCTACAATGATATTATACTATTATTCGTAAGCACAGTGGCATAGGCAAGGATTTTTTTTTGGGGGGGGGGGTGGGTTTGTGTGTGGGGTCCTTTGGATACCCCAAAAATGTGTGTGTGTGGGGGTACAATGTTGCATTCCCCTGCGGAGGATCCTGCCTATGCACGCATACAAGCGCTGTCTACAATGATATTATACTATTATTCGTAAGCACAGTGGCATAGGCAAGGATTTTTTTTTGGGGGGGGGGGGGGGTTTGTGTGTGGGGTCCTTTGGATACCCCAAAAATGTGTGTGTGTGGGGGTACAATGATGCATTCCCCTGCGGAAGATCCTGACTATGCTGTTTCATATGCATATCTTAGTATCTCTTCTGACTCTATATTACTGTAGTTTAGTACGGGTATAATATAGTCTATATGTTGTATGCCTTACTGTAAATTAGTGATGGAACTATACCAAAATTTTTAATGATTCTGATACGACTCCGATTCTACCCAATTATCCTGATTCCCGATATGATTCCGATTCCTGACCATTATGAAATTATTATACATGTTTTGCTGATAACATGTAGTTTTAAATAAACTTCCTGCCGGTAATTAAAAATCTCAGAACAAAATAAAGAATTTAACACGAAACAAACTTTGCGCTGTCACCGGCTTACGGCAGTTAATCAGTTAAGAATCGTTTTGGTATCGGAATCGGGTCTGAATTATTCAGCTCAGATACTGATTTCCGATGCTTTGAAAAAAAATCCAGATATTTCGATTATTCCGATACGATTCCGATTAATCGTCCCATCACTACTGTAAATTATAAAAATAATATTAATATGATAATATATTTTATTTTGTTTCACTATTCAGGATCAAGGCTCAATAAAATGTCCAACAGTTCTTTTAAAGACTGATGGTCAGGACAGCTGCACTATGCTGGAAATATTGATATCAAGTATTCAGGGCGAAAATATTTTTAAAAATTTCAATCATCTGACGAGACCCCCAATTTATGTGTCAAAATATGAAACCCTCTTTGGAGAGATTTTATAGATACTGAAGTGTGTTGACTCAAACTATCCATTTTCATCACAAACAAGAGAAAATTAACTCCATATAAGAAAATATGCTTTCAACTTGTGGCAGCTATATGTGTGTACTAAATTCCCCGAAGAACACATTGTAAAAGTTTCCCTTGCACTTGAAAAGTAAACGTCAACATGTTTTCAAGTCTAAGTAAATTGAAAAATTGCAATTGTTAGGAAATTTAATAAATATCTACATGTCTACACCTCAATCGCTGAATTTTTTGTTCATTTGTGATGTATTGCAATGTTGCTTTACTTTGACAATTGCATGGTTGATTTATATTATCAACAAAAACGTGGCGTTGCAATAGTCAGGAATTTTTTATTTTAGTTGGGAAAAAGTATGGAATTTCTTTTTTAAAAAAGAGTGGGAACCCTGTTCAGGGGAATACGTTTAGTGGTAGAGCAAGTCATATGAAATTTTATCACACAAATTAAACATCCTCGGCTTGAAGAACTATTTTTTTGAAAATGCTTATTTTTGGAGGATGCATCACACCCTCTTTATTGCAGATACCTAAGACCAGATCAATCAGAACAAATTCTTTCTCTTAAAGTTTGGACTAAAAGATATAAAACTTCTTTTGTTCCCCAGTCTGAACAAATTTACCAGCATGCTCCACCAGCGGTTACCAAATATAAAGGATCAATAATTAAGTCATTATTGTCACTGAAGGAGTTCATTGATGGCAAATTTCTACGCTAGAGAAATACTTTAGATGTTTAAATTATGATCATTGTAAAATTTTGTCAGTTAAAATATGTATTTATATAATGTGATATGTACAATGTCATAAAAATATTTCTATTTATTTGGATAAAAAAAAAAGAATCATCATATTTTGATAATTTTCTCCAGCTGCATTGAATAATGAAGTTGTCATAGTAAATCACTGAGATCCTGGTCTGTCCTGTGCTCTATAAGATTCTCTTACATGACCGGAAGCTTTTCATGTTAATAAAATATCTGTACTTACCCTATGTTATCACATGCTAATAATGTTATGGATGCAAAATGTCAACTAGTAACTTGGTTAAAAAAAAACTAGCTATAAAATGCATGTACAATGTGATCTGTCTATCTTGTTCCTTAACGGCAATAATACAATAGGAATTGCTATAAATGTTGAATGGCTTATTCATGCATGCATAGAGTACAGAATAAAGAAATGCACCTACAGTCTGATAAAATATGATAGTTTTTAAGATCTGCATTTTTAAATTATTTTTTGACATGTATGATATCATACAGTATCTTAAATGTTTAGCAATTTTCTTTTTGAAATAAATAAAGTTCTAATGTCAGATTTCAGTTTTTAATTTGCTCTTTTCCACCATTGTTTGGTACTGTATTGCATATAGTGGCCTGTTATTTTATTGGGTCATTTTATGATTAGTGTTACACCTTCAGATTTTCCCAAATAAAAATATGGGGGTTTGGCTTGTGAATGAACTGGCTCTAGAATTAGAATGAGTATCTATGTATATAATAAAAGCTGATGATAGTTTTCATTTATTTAAGATTCTTATATATTAAAGATTCTTATATTTGCCTAAAGGACATATAAATTAACAATGTCATAATCTTCTCTATTAAGATCTCTGTTCAAAGAACAGGAACTGCTGGTCGCCTCCAGTCTGAGTGGGAAAGCTTTGAGAAAATGATAGAATCTTCTAGTTCACCAAATGGCTCAAAAACTGTGAAAGCTGATTTAGAAATGCCAAAATTGTGTGAAGAGGAAAAGATAAAACCCATTTATCTTGAGACACCAAAGATTACACAAGTGTCCAACACTGATTGTCCTGATGATGATGAGTCTCACCTCCCCCCTGGAGTAAGGAAGAAGAATCGATGTCACAGCAGCAGCAGTAGTAGCTCAGATGATGATGATGTCAAAATAAAGAGTCATTCAAATTCAGATATGTCTTGCTCAGATTCAGAGGACTCGGAAAAGTCATCTAAATCCCTAAAGACTTGTAAGTTGGCACATGACAAACAAATACTATATTTAAATTTAACTCTTTAAAGAGAATATATTTTAAGCATTGCACGATTTGAGCAGTATGAAATCAATAATCCATTTTTCACCATATTTATATCACAACAAAATGCAGAAGAAAGTCGATTTGTTATGTGAACCTCTGCCTGGTTCAATGTTTTTATTTTCGTCTCCTAAAACAGTGATCTATTTAATGGTACTTATTACCCTTTTTTAATGATATATTGTTGTGTACAGTTTATTTTAATAGTAAACTATTTTCCATTAATGATATAATATTCAACACATTAAATGTTTTAGTAATGTGATAATGCTTTAACATCCCCATTTCAATTCTTTTTTTTTTTGTAAATTTTTTTTTTAGTACATTAAATCATTAATCAAAATGAATATAAACGCCCCTAAATTAGAGAATAAGGTTCTGTTATTATTTAATGATAGATGTGTTAAGATTAGTGCCACATTAGATGAGTTAATACTTTGCATTAAAATAATGCTGTATAAAAAAAAACTGCTTTGATTTTTTAACCTTAAGGATTGCTACAAGAATCTGACAACTCTGAGGTCAAAATGATGAACCTGAAGATAATATATATTACAATGTATATAATTTTGCTATAATAATAGAAGATGATTATTTTAAAAAAAATGTTGTAGTGATGAAATCTTATTATTTGCCAACATGCTTAACAATTTACATTACTGGCTTTGATGTTACTTTAAATTGTACAAAATAATAATTAGTGAAAAAATTGTGTTTGTAGAATTAGAATGAAATGATGATTCAAAGATGCCATTTTTTTAATGTTTTTGTATGAATTCCATTCCAGTAAAAGTTGATGGGCATGAATCGAAGGAGAAATTAGAAGCTCACAAGAGTCCCCCTAAACTACAATTGGAAGAAAAAGTTGCAGAGAAAAGGGTAAGAGGATACAGTAGATTGATTTCATTGTTTCTAATTTGACTGCACAGCATTCTTTAATTTTATTGTTTTTTCAATGAGATTTTTCAGGTTCACAGCCGGGAATATGGCTACTTTAATATACTTTATCATCCTTTTTTCTATTTTCCTAAAACTAAAATATACTGCTGGTACCTTTCAACACTTCCAGGACTGCACATGCAATAGCCCTCCATTAAAAAAAATGAGGAAGTTGAATCATGAGTTTTTGTTTTTTTAAAAAATCATTTCCCTTTTAATCCAGTGGACATTAAAATTTTGTACTTGAGGCCATAGGATATATTATAACTAATTACTAGCATTTCAAGGAAAGAAAAGATGTGCATGTTAAAAACATATAATTCCATAAAAGAAAAATGAATGTTAGAAATTGTCAGTTCGTGTCAGACATTAACAACTAACAACCATCCTTGAAGAAAGGAGAAATGATATGTTTGCGATCTTCTAAAAGGATGGAATGGTTTTCTTTCCTGGAACATTTATCAGGAAGGGTGTAAGAAAGAAAATGCAATACAATTTATTCTTAAATACTTTAAATGACCAAGATTGTTTATTTAAAAACACGATAGAAAGGAGAGCAGGTAAAATAGACCTTTCCCCCCCACTCAGGGAAACAAAATTAAGTTTGAAAGCAGTAATGCTGTTTTGATACAAAGTCAAAAGCTGTTGAGCCTTTTGACCACAGCCAGAGAACCCAAGATTGACCTCTTGCTTGCTATATACATAGGTTATTCTCCAACACAAAAGAGCTCATCTTGTGAGCGGACCTGTAGTTGGTCCGTTATGCTGAACTTTGCTGCCAGTGATGATGTCACTTCCACAGTGTAAGTTGGGCTCGTCAGCGACGGCCCTTCAGCGTAAGTAAAAGGGTCTCTCATTATCTGACACTTAAGACCCTGCTAAGCCTGGTATAATTAAAATGTGTATGGTATTTAGTTTAAGCTATTCAAACCATTCTCCTTGAGAGTATGCCTTAGTCTCTAACCCTTTATTCCTTGAACAAAGGACATGCATCAGCTAAAGATATGTTTATATTCTATGTGGAACATAGTCATCCACTCTTCTGTAAGCTATTTTGCTGTTGCAATGCAAGGTTTTGATTTATATTTCAATAATTTGTGGAAGGTTTTTCCATTTTTGAATTGTGGCTCAAATATTTAAGTAATATTTTAACCAGTGTTTGATGAAAGTTGCAATATTATTTTTTAACACTTTGGCTCATAATGGATGCTGTAGATTTTCATGTACTTCAATATGTTCATGCTGGAGTAGACTTAGTTACCTTAATTAATGGCTTAAAATGGTTAAAAGTAAGACATACTTATTTTTGATGTTTGTATGTTGTAAATCATGAAAGTTAATAATCTTGGTGCACCATAAATATTCCTTTTTTCAGGCTAAACCAAGTCGGTCAAGGTCACACTCACCCCATTCCAAGCGGAGAAGGTCCTCTGAGAAAAGCAGACATTCTCGTTCCAGATCAAGGTCTAGGCATAGGAGAAAAGAAGTAAGTTACTTAAAATACAGTGATTTTATTTGAATCTATCAACTAGCTATTGTGCCATAGTATTATCAAGATGGATAACCCAGCAAAATTTTACTTTTGATAATACGAAAGGGGGACATTATTGTTTTAAAATGAAGTTTTGCTTTTTTGTTTGTTTGAACCTCCTAAAAGTTGAAAGGTAGAGGAAAAATCAGTTCATTTTAGTTTAATTAAAATGTTAATATTTCAAATGTCTCACTTTGAGGGCATAATAAACTTGATTACAAATGATGATTAACAGTCTAAGAAGCAATAGAAATATAGATTTATTAGGGTTAGGGTTAAACAAGTGGCTTCATGGGCCAATTTGACGGTGAGTTAACTCCTTTCAAATTGCTTGAACATCAAATAAACAGAATTATTTATTTTAAATGCACATTAGTCTCAGGTAATAATACAGCTAAACATGCCTCACATTCATAAAAAATTGGTTTGAGATATAACTAGGTACCCCAAACCAAATTTTCAAACTAAACCAATAACATTTTTGAGTGTTTAAGATGCAAGATCTAAGAATTCTAAGCATGTGGACATTTAATTTATGACTTTATGACCATTATTAAGAAAGTTATGCTATTTTAAATTTTTTTCCTCGGGTTACCTTTTATGAAATGACAAAGACCCATATTCATGAGTCATTATCTTAAAATGTATGTCACCTGCACTCATTTCCTTTACAATATTTACACAATACTATACAGAGAACAAACACAATTTTTTTCAAGAGTATGGGAAATCAAACTTTTGTAATTTATTGTCGTAAAGATGGTATTTTGTAAAATTTTCAAATTTTACCAAGGGAGGCAAAAAATCACAAAAATTACCTATTTTTAAAAATTCACCAAAAATGTTGTAATTTACTCATAAACATCATTGATATATCAATTTAAAAGAGAATCAAAGATCTATACAAGTATGCAAACAAGAAGTACTTTAGCCCAACACATATTTGACAAATAGCGAAATGGTCAAGGGGTGGTAATTTATTTCACACTTTTTACACATTTTTAAAATTATAAAAAAAATAATAAATAGCATACTATATGTATGAAATCTCTTATAAAGTGAAGATAATAGTAGTCTTCATATAAAATAAGCATACCTGACACCATAAAATAACCATAGAATAATTTAAACATTTGACAAAAGTAGTGTACAAAAATGTTATTTTTTTAAATTTTCTTTTTCGAAGCTTGACTTAAAATCCAAAGGACACAATATAAAACAAGATAATATATATTTTACAACTCTTTGATTTAACATTAGGAAATACACTAGAAAAAAATGTGCAAATTCGTAACTACAGACTGGATGGGTACATCACTTTAAAAAATCAATTTACATACCGGCATTACTTTCTTCTGAAAATGCATTTTGAGTAAATTAGATATATGGATAATATCATCACTTAATTTTAAGTTATTAGATTTAGTAATAAGCTTCATTAGAATAGAAAAATAATATCAATGCCACCATTCAAAAAGTACCGGTAATTCAATGTAGATTTGTCTGTAGATTTTAAAAAACAACCTTTGTAAAAATCAATAAAACAGACATTTAGTACTCCCTCTGACTTAACTGACTGTGCTGTTGACACTTCAAGTGTAAAGTTGATTAATCTCTTTGTTACTCCAAAAGAAGACTCATGAAATCTATACTGGGTATCCAAAGTTTGGCTTAGGAAAACTGTCATGTTCAAATCTTTGTGGTCAATCAATTCCCTCAGAACTTTTTCAACCATGGGTCAGATCTTAAATCCTTCTTGGATTTGAGCAAACCAGGATTCCAGCTAAAATAGGAATTAAAAACGAAATGCATGAACATATTTAGTTTTGAACAAGGATACTATTACTTTAAAATTAAATAGTTGCAATAAGAAGTTAGTGTTATGATCTTAACTTTTTACTGCCTTTAATATCCCTACGCAACAAAACTCACCATACCATAAAGCTCAACACCATGAACCAACTTCACAACCTACAACTCACAAAACATTCTTCCCCTATCAAACATTCAGGCTTCTAATTCTACATCTAGTTTAAAAACAGTAAGTACCTGCTCCCATGACATGATGTGTAATTTGCTTCACAACAGAAGCAATGGTAACGGCAACAGTGTGTTGTCTATAATAAGATGGGGCAAAGCTATCTTCTTCCTATTCCATTAGCCAGGAATGTTTTTGTAAGGCATCATACAGTTCACCAGCCAGCTATAGAATATAGAATACACACAATTTATAAGTTGAAACATTTTGACAGCTTTTTTCCTTCAAATTTCAATTTAATTAAATATTGCTAGTGTGGACATGACATTATATATATATGTATATATATATTATAAATATATATTTATATATATAACAAACTTAAAATGTTAAATTATATATATTAAAGTTAGTTATAATAAGCAATCTTCATTTATTACTCTTAAGTCTTAGAGCACCACCACTCAACTTTTCATTTTGAAATTGTTTTCATTACCAACGCAAAAAAAATGTCACGTGACCCTTTCTTAAACTTAAATTGCACGTAGTAACACAATATTTTTATAAAAAATATTCAAAAATAATAATAATTTGAAGTATCATCTACAACTTAAAGTATTATTTTGTTTGATAAAATAACGAGGAAAAAATAGATTCAAATTTAAAGATGGGTGGGGTCAATTTACTTCATGGTGCTGAAATGGCCGTAAAATTCGCGAAGTGGGGGTAAACACAAAAGTCAGTAAAATAATAATAATATTGCAAACATACATGCAAAAAGCATATGAACGGAATTTTAAACCAATAATACACCATATTATTTAGGTTTTACATACCTGCTAAGCGTAGAAGATCCGATAAAGCGCAATTTTCTGTATCGACTGTCGAGTGAGTCGGCCATTTTTTGAGCTTCAGTCCATGCCGCGATAGATCGGTAAAAGGAAAATTTAGAGGTTCTGTTTGGGAAATTGCTGCGGTCTCGCGATACTTCATATTTTACCATTGTTTTCGTATTTTTATGTAGAAATGGACCAGCAATCTGCCCATATAATTTAAATAGCTGAATTGGTCTTAAATCCTATAGAAATCTCAGAAAATTATCATTTTTTTACATTTCTAGTGTATTAAATACAACTTTATAAATACTAGCTTAAAGGTTATTCACTGCTGCATGCATTAGACACAATTCTGAGGTCATTCTATAAATAGCGGCAAAGCTAAACGCGATTGCCACCGAGGGGGGTAAAAACGATCTTTTAAAATACCGCTAAAACTCGATGCGGTGATGTTTTTCAAACCACAAAAAAAATTATTTTACTAACACCAATAGAAAAACAAACATCATATTCTTAAAGTGCTCGAATCGATCTTTTAAATGGTATCATTTTTATTAGTATGCATGTTACAATTGTAAGAAAATATGTTGATGGAAGTTGTCTAAAATGTCAAAAAAACACTGCTTCTCAGCGGTTTGGAGTACCTAATATAACTCATTTAAATATATATATACACACACACACATAGAAATCATGAAAAATGTGCAGATTAAAAGAGGAAAAGTTGATGTGACACATACAATATTTCACATGGTGGGCCACATGCCATCTGTGGGTCGGCCACCTGTTTTAAACTTCTATCATCCTACAGTGTGACATGTGCAGTCAAGGGTCTCTCTTCATTTATCTCTGCCTGTTCTCCACTCTCAAATCTCCCCAGTTATTCCCATCAGTCCAGACCCTCTAGTTCGGTCCATTCTCTATGCCCTCTGATCTGTTGTTGGTTCCATGTTGGTATTCATCTGGTGATATTTCTGAGCGTATTATCAATTATGTAATTTTTTTTTTTAATATAGAAAAAACACAGGTCACATAGATCTCGCTCCAAAGAAAGGAAAAGATCAAAGGACAGAGACCACTACCGTGGCAGGCACAAGGACCGCAGACACAGTCGTAGCAGGAGCAGAAGTCGTGAACGTCGAGACAAAAGGAGAGACTTTAAAACCAGAGACAGTGAAAGAGTTCACAGAAGTAGGAGCCGGAGCAGAAGTAGAGGAAGAAGAAACAGCCCAAGTCCTCGTGGTGCAAAGGTGACCAGTTAAACATTCCTCTGTTCACTGCCACATATTTTTTTTAGGTTGCTACTTTTCAACAGATTAGTAGCATGAAATCATGCTTAGATGCTATTTTAATTTTTGGGGTTTACTAGTACCCTCACAAAAATATATTCTTTATGTCTTTATCAGGTGATTAAATATGGGGACAAGGTTATAAAGGCGGGTGCGAGTTTTGGACGCCCTCCACCCTCAAAGCCAATGACTTTTAAAGAAAAAATGAGACAGCAGTTGATCAAGGCCATGGAGGAAGGTGGAGATGTTTCCCAGGCACTTATGTCCAAAGGTTAGTGGCTTAAATCATTTTTTGAGAAAAACAATATGTCATATTAACTCTTTTCCGGGAGTCTGTGCCAAAAAAGATGCAGCACTTTTTATGAGCTCGGCACGTGAATTGCAAAAAAACACCAAAATTGACACCTTTGGCACATGGTTTTACTTCTTTTCCTGCTCCTGGCTATTTTTCAGCTACTACAGACACTCGCTGTAAAAGGCCGCCATTTATGATCTATGTTGTGAACTAGATTTAATAGCGTGACTGTTTGGTATGAAAAGTTGTTGATGGTGAGAGTTTTTTTGTGAGTTGCAGTTCGTGGGGTTTGTTGGTGGTGGTGAGCTGTATGGTATGAGGAGTGTTTGTTGTCTTGATATATAAAAGGGCAGTATGTTAGTGGGAGGATAGAGAAGGCCGCAACTGTTATGGCCAGACTGAAGAAAAGTCTGTTCAAACGCCAAACTCACAACAAGAACTAAGCTGCAGGTGTACCAGGCCTGCGTACTGAGCACACTTCTGTATGGATGCGAGTCGTGGACCACATACTCTAAACACGAAAGAAGGCTCAATGGCTTCCACCTCAGATGCCTACGCCACATCCTTGACATTAAATGGCAAGACAAACTCCCCAACACGGATGTCCTGTCCCAAACAAACGTATAGCGTCCCAGCCATGTTAATCCAAAGACGCCTCCGCTGGCTTGGACACGTCAAGCGAATGCAATCTGGTCGCATACCAAAGGACGTGCTATACAGCGAGCTGGCGACAGGGAAAAGGTCAGTTGCACGGCCTCGTCTGAGATACTTAGACATATGCAAAAGAGACATGAAGTTGGCCAACATCGACATCTTAAACTGGGAGGAGCTGGCAGAGGATCGATCCTCATGGCGGGGCATCGTGAAGGCAGGATCACTACATGCAGAGGATCAAAACAGGGCGGAAACAGCTGCGAAAAGAGTGAGGAGGAAGGCCGGTAAATACTTCTCCACCGCATTCGTGTGTGGGAAATGTAACAGAGACTGCCATTCGAGGATTGGTCTCACCAGCCACATCAAGAGCTGCAAGCAATAAAGATAATCTATCGTCTCCCGCAGACGGAAAGATGTCATACATACATACATGTTAGTTAGTCGATAGTTGAGAGGAGCCAGAAATCGAAAGTAAAGTCGAGAGTTTGATAGAGAGCCAGAAAGAGAGAGATAGTTTTTTAATAAGACTCGCTGTAGGGCTTGTGTCCTGAACATAATACTTTTCTGCTGGATGAATTATGTAGCAACTGCGTTGTGTAACAAGTGGATGTTTTAGTACATGGAAATAAATACATTATTTACAATGAACTATTCAGTGTTTGTTACTTGACCAAGAGAGAGACAAGAATTAACCAAACAGGTCTGACGTAAGGTTAGACATCAAATAGTCGTCATCAGAGGTATGAGACCAAAGAAATAAGGCAGTAACAATCTAGGCACCTTCTCTTAAGCTACTGAGAAAGTTGTCTGCATATCTATTGGTATCTCTCAAAACCATTTGAGTGTTATTTAGTGTAAAAAATAGCATAGAGTACTCAAATGGGGTGCTTATGCCTTGAGGCATATTTATAGGACCTATGTTGTCTAAAAATCAGAAGGGTCATCTCTATCCAGTTAAGGACTTCTAATACTAAACCAAGGGTTCGCAGCATTAGCATGAACATTATCATTTTGATAGTCTTCATTACTTTCCTGGTTGTTTTCATCAGTGTCAGATTCACTGCTAGAGTATCAAAATCACTAAGGATAGTCTGATCAGTGTCACTGTCAGACATTTTTGAAATTTTACTATACTATTTGCCACACAAAAAAAAATATTAAAAAAATTCCTGAACACAACAAAAGCAAGTGAATGATCAACACAGGCTGCCATTACAATGCTGGGATGTGCAGGAATATGTAAGAAGCAATCTGATTTGCTGGTACGAAGACTAGCCAGCCAATCTTGAGGCTTGAATTATTTAGATGGGGCATCCGTCTTTTTTCCTACTCCACCTATCCGTTTCAAGAGGGTTAAATAAAAATCATTAGACATCCCCTGTCTGAACAATGCTGGTGCAGACATTGAATCAAGTCAATCTGGCGTTCATGAAGGATAAAGTGTCTTGACGCTGTAATTAGCACTTGGCATATAGCCATCTCCAAAACGTTGTCATATCACTCCTGTAATACTTTAAGAGGTATTTGGATTGATCCCCAGCTTTAGCAAATATCCATCATCAATAACTCACCTGAAAATGGGGGTTGTGTAGAGTAGAACAAAAAGGTGCAAGATTCAGTCATTCATACAACTCTGGTATTTTTTGTTAAAGAGTCGGTAGCTTACCCAATCCCTGGATATAAATTATAACCAGTGCTTATTAGGATAGTATGACAATTTCTGGTTGTTTTTGAAAAATGGCAGATACCATCTGCTGAATATCCTTCTGCTTTTCAATGATTTTGATATTTCATTTTTTTAATGCATACCTTCAGATTTCTTTGAGACATGCACAGCATACCCTCTGGTCCTTGTAAGACATTAGCAGCAATTTGTTACCCTAAATATTGCCAACTTAAAAATTTTCTGCTTTTGTTATCTCCTCCAGATGGCACCGTCATGTGCACACAGACTGCCGGCACCCAACAGATGCCCGTTCCAAAGAAGCCCCCCGTTCCCCTGATGGCCAACATTGTAACAAGCACCGCTGGGTTGACTGCCGCCACCATCACTGCATCAGAGGCTGCCATGCAGTCCATGTTGGCGCTACAAAAAGAAGTAAAACTTTTGTTGATATAGGATTTTTTTTAAAGTGTTGCAGATGAGTCATGATGGGAAATATTAAGGTCATGTTGGGCTTAATAGGACTTAATTTTCATGGCAAATGTACTCATTTTTTTCCACTAAGATTGTAAGTTTCTCACCTGTTCTTTGCAGACCACAGAAAAGACTGGGGTAGAAATTCCTAAATATTATAACCCTGCTGCAATAAATCCTGTGAAATATGCAGAACAAGTCCAGAAAAGAAAGCTGTTGTGGTCAAAAACTAAAGAAAAGGTAAAATTATTTCTTTGAGAAGGTGCTTTTATATTAGATGGCTAATAAGGGAACAACCAGGTAAACATTTTCACCCAGTACCGAATAAGTTTTTTTTAGGATTACTCCTTTTCAGAACCTTGTAGGAATCTGAGTGCATTATCGTACTATTTAAATTAACTGTGGTCATACCGATAACTGATGATAATACCTTCAAAAGGTCGCTACTAACATTACTGGTGTTTTGAGCAGATACTGTGCGCACTTCAAAAGGTCGCTACTAACATTACTGGTGTTTGAGCAGATACTGTGCGCACTTGGTCGCCGAATGGTTGCATAAGAATCATTAACCCTATACAGTCCTATGCGCCCGAAATGCGCAGATTTTTTCCTTAAGCGTACAGTCCGTTGCGGCCAAAACCGCCTGTTTTGAGGTTGTTTACTTTCGTTCTAAGCACAGCGGAAATCCATTGCGCATTACTATTTATAGTTCTACCGGAAGAAAGCCAGTTTCTGCCATTTTTTAAAATACCAAATTGAAAGTGGTGCGCTTAGGGGCTCATTTTCTATGATATTTTGAAAAGTTGTGATTTTTCGCTTTTAAAAAAAAATGGCTTTCCAAGCAATGGATAAAATTTTGAACGAGCTTAGGCTTAATGAAGCTTCATTATTTCATGATTCCAGCAGTGATAGTGAAGAATCGGATTTAGACATTAATTTAAATGACGCTACTAGTGATAGTGATTCAAGTGGGGAAGATAATAGTAGTGACAGATGAAAATGGACATATAATAACTACAAATCATCACACAGATCAGGAATGGTCTGCGAAATTTTAAGCATCGAACTGTTCCCATTCACAGAGCAATCAGGCCCTAAGCATAATTTGCCTGAGGATGCAGTTGCCTATGATTTTTTTTCTTTGTTTATCCCTGATAGTTTCTACCAACACGTGGCAGATCAAACAAATTTATATGCAATCCAGTGTGCAACAAAGTGTGGTAAAAAAAGACTCTAACTGACACCTAGTTTGTTCCAATGAGATCAAGAAGTTTTTTTATATAAATATAATGTTTGGGATCCACCACATGCCAGAAGTTGACTCATACTGGTCTCTAGAACAAAGACTTAGAGTTCCAGCCGTAGCTGACATTATGGGTAAAAACTGATATAAGAAAAAAAGTCAATATTTGCATCTAAATGACAACAACAATGCTGTTGCTAAGGGACAGCCAGGCTACGATCCTCTATTTAAAATTAGACCCTTTCTGGACATTATTATAAAAAATCAGGAAAATTATTACCCAGGAAAGGAACTGAGCATTGATGAGGCTATGATAAGCTTCAATGGGAGATTGTTTTTCAAACAATACATAAAAGCCAAACCGACTCCATGGGGCATCAAAGTTTGGTGCATAGCTGACCCCCGCAATGGGTATATGTGTAATTTTAAATTTTACACCAGCAAAGTAAATGACCCAATGCCACATGGCATAGGCCACCACGTCATCTTTACTGTGGGAGGACCATATTTAGAAAAGGGACACCATTTTTACTTTGACAATTACTTTTCAAGTGTCAAACTTGCTGAGGATTTGCTGACTGTGAACACTCATTGTTGTGCAACAATACGCACCAACAGGAAGGGGTGGCCACTACACGCAGAAAAGATGAAAGGTGGTGATGTAAGATGTTTGCAGAAAGGCAGGTTGCTGGCAACAACTTGATGTGACAAGAGACAAGTGTCCATTCTGTGCACCAATACAAAGAGTGGTGTGGAAACTGTAAGTAGAAAATCAAAGGAAGGGCCCAGAGATGTTACTATTCCTTAGCCCATCCTCACCTACAACAGGCATGTGGGTGGTGTGTATTTGGCTGACCAGTACAGATCCTACTGCCCTGTAGGGAGAAAATCCAAAAAATGGTGGAGGTATGGTCTTGGGTTTCTAATACAAGTAGGAATAATCAACGCCTTCACAATTATGAAGGAGACCATGAAACCCTCCATTCCCAAAAGAAAAAGAAATAATCCAGCCTCCAATCATCTCCAGTTTCGCATAGACCAAATTACTACTATCAGGATTGTTAGGCTCCTTAGCTCATCAGCAGCTAAAGAGAAACACTGATATAGTTTCTGTTGCAGCAACAGCGCAGCGGTCATCCTATAAGCACGAGCAAGTGAGACTTTCTGGTAGGAAAAAGACGTGCCACTTCTGCAGCAAGACCGGCAAAAAAAGCAATAGTGGAAGGGCCCCAGAAACTGTTTTTGGGTGCAATTTTTACCACATTGACCTCTGCAAGGGTGCGTGCTTTGCAGAGTTTCACCAGAGACTAGAAAATAGAAGATAATTTGATTGACAGAGTTTCACCAGACAGAGACTAGAAAATAGAAGATAATTTGATTGACAGAGTTTCACCAGAGACTAGAAAATAGAAGATAATTTGATTGACAGAGTTTCACCAGAGACTAGAAAATAGAAGATAATTTGATTGACAGAGTTTCACCAGAGACTAGAAAATAGAAGATAATTTGATTGACAGAGTTTCACCAGAGACTAGAAAATAGAAGATAATTTGATTGACAGAGTTTCACCAGAGACTAGAAAATAGAAGATAATTT
>CAXITT010000168.1:631608-666884 GCA_964033795.1 Lymnaea stagnalis
GGGGGGGGGGGGGGGGGGGGAAGCTCCCAAAATCAGGCTATCGTCTTTTAAATGTTGTGATTTACACATTTGAGAAGGATGTAAATATGTTAGAGTTTGTGTGCAGCTAATAGAGTTTGTGTGCAGCTAATGTATCATGTGTAGATAAACTTAAGTAGCTTATGTTTTCGTTTATTTCTGGGTTTTGGTGAACTCCATCCAATTGGCTCACTTTAATAAGCAAATTTATTGCAAAACTCTAACTCAGCATTGGTAGTAATAGTAGCATTTGCTGAGGCAAATACTTTGGCCGGGGGGGAATGTCCGAGGCGATTGTTTGTTGTTGTTGCACATGTCTAATCCCAACAGTATTCATAGCATTGCTATGCTGTTCAGTAGATTTTTGTAATGCCCTGAAACTTGATTAAATGAAGCCACATTAAAATTAGCTTTCCAATTAATATCAGTATATTCTTATGAGCACCATAACAAGTTATCTCCACACAGATCAGCATTATATACCGGTAATATAGCAACAAGTTCATGAATTGTCTCATTTTTGCACCACTCATTCGAACGTTTAATTCCTTCCTAAATGGATGAACCTCAATTTTTAAATGGATAATGCTTCTTTAAATGCCAATTTTCATACAATTTTTAGGCTTTTTTTACACAACTGAATAGAAATTTTGTAGCAAATGGACTGTTGATGAACTCTGTAGGAATTTACATTTTATAATCCATCTGTTAATTATGCTAGCTCTGATAATACAGATTCCTGTATTGAAATTATTTGAACTGAAACAAGTTCTGTTAGTCTTGACAAAATTATTGAATTAACAGTCTCATAAACCTTATGTTTCACCTCTCAGGCTGGGAAAAGGCATGTTGACAAAATGGATATTTTACTACATGCGCTAAGTGAATGTCAAGTTTTAACATGGACTTTGTCATCAAAATATTTACTTTATTAAAACATCATTTAAAGATTCCAGTATTTTTCTTTCTTCAAGTCTTTTTTTTTTCTTTCTACAGGAAGTCAACTCTCAGTGGCATGCCACCACATTGTCAAGTGATCATGATGACAGATCTAAAGAAAAATTTCGTAAACTAATGGGTATTAAGCAGGAAGGATCTTCTTCAGCTGGTGATGATGAGGAAAAGATCAGCGTTGAACTTGAACAGAAACAAAAGGAGCTGTTTGAAAAGCTGGACAAAGAATACCAATATGCCCGCATGGCCACCCACACCCACAGAGGTATAGGGTTGGGGTTCGGATCCAATACTTACCCACCGCCAAGCACGTGACAAGCTTCCTCGCACATACTCCCAGCAAATCAAAGGACATCATTATTCATCATCGCATGACAGTTTTCTCATACATAAAACTTTGGATAAACAGTTAATGCCAAGTTGGTTGCTAATGTTTGTAATTACATTATTTTTTCCCCTCGTTTTATTATAAAGCTTTGACTGATGGGCAGAGTCAGTGTGTAACGAAAACAAACAACAATTTTAAGATATATTGACTTAACATCTGCAGTGAAACTATGCTAACAACGAACCTTAAGATGGTGCCCTCCCTGGCATACCTTGAAATAGCACTATACCTGGCATATGCGTTAGCTCATGGTTAATATTTTTTAAACATTTGTTGAACCTGCAAATAGCACCATCCCTGCAAATAGGATACTTTTGCGTCAATCCCAGGGGTTTGCTTTATTTTCATGTCTCACTGTACGTAACTGGATAAATGAAATGTCATTAAGTTAATCAGGCTGTTAGATGGGATGGAATTTATGACAAATTTCATCAGTTTGTTATAAGGTGGAAGGTCATTTGACTAAGTCTTTTCTTATTTTACAGATTGTTTGAAGGTCTATTTTGTACAAAGATGAAATATCCAAACACCATTATTGTTGTCTAGTTTTCTGTGAGACTAGATTAGTTTTGTTTGGTTTCAGTTTTCTTAAATGCTCTTACGGTTAGTAACAGATTTGGAAACATGGGCATGGCATTCATCCACTCTGCCAAGCCATCCACTCTGCCAAGCCATGTTAGATGCAAGTATGGCATGTGTGTTCTTTGGTTGTTGTTTTTTTTTGTCATCACAATTTTGAATCAGTCAATGATCTCGTTAAAATTTGCCTGGCATAATCAGAAATGGCATTGAAAAATTTGGTGTCTTGTTTCCTACATTTTTTAAATTATATATTGCTGTTGAATACAGAAGAAGTGAAAGCGGTTACAAACTCGAAGAATGGTGAAGCATCAAATTCTTATAGAAAAATGAGTTCACATTACCTTATTCTCTTTCTGGACCAGAGTTTGGGTTTGTATGGCCCACACTGGGAGATTCTGATGGAAAAAACCGGAAAGACCAAACATGATGTGTCTCATAAGAAGGGAAGTAAAACTTCTCTCATCGTGCCTACTAGTGTGTGAGGGAATAGGAAGAGTCAAGCAAATGACACATATATGGCCAAAAGGAAAGACTCATAAAATGAGGCATCATACTATTCATGTCACCTTATTTCTCAGTCTCCCAGCAGGCTGGCTCCAGGCGTGGTTAACTACAGACCACCATGTGATGGTGCTACAATGTTTACCCTGGTAACAGCAATGTGTGGTGCCACAATGTGCACCTTGATAACAGCAGTGTGTGATGCTACAATCAGCACCCTGATAACAGCAAACAGCAGTGTGTGATGCTACAATGTGTACCCTGGTAACAGAAGTGTGTGGATGCAGGAAATTCTTAAATGAAATAAAGTTTAACAAAAGTTATTTTTGGTACATCAATGTTTTTCCTATTCAGGTTTGGTCTATTACACTAGATTAGACCATGGACTTGTAATGTTTTCCTTAGCTGGGCTACTTCCGTGCCTAATTTATATTCCTGAGAAAAGGGAAGTAACTCAGTTTTGAAATTTATTTACATTTTAAAAATATTTTTTAAAGCTGCTAAATTTTAATAAATGTTGATGAATTAAGAACGAATACATCAAAAAATGATTAAGGTTTAATAAAAATATAACATTAGTGGCAAAAAAATAATGAACAAAGGCCAAAAAAAAGAAGATTTTTGGCACCTTGGACGAACACATGCTAGATATAGACGCGCCGTACTAAAGCATGCATAGTTTTTAAGTGAAACAAGATAAAAACGTACGGTTTTTAAATTAAAATCACGCCATAGCTGGAAGTCTCGAGGGACACGAGATTTCATTGCTGTTTGTAACTAAAAATGAGAGAGGTGTGTCGCAATGCCCCGGGACGCATATGGACGCTTCCGCCGAAACCCCCAAAGGACGCATTTAGTCGCAACTGTTGGGAATGAGTGAAGGGGGATAGTATAAAAATATTGTTACAAATAAGCACTATGTGTACATATAACATGCTCCCTCTAAAGAGTGAATCTTATAACTTACTTGACTATGACACAGAAAATCCTACATTAATTATGAAAATTGGTGTCCTTATATTAGGATTAGTTTTCTGCTTAATTTTTTAGTTATTTGATATTATTTTGCCCTTCATTTCAACTCCAGCAAGATGAAACAAATGATGGGATGGTTACTTCTGATTCACTTGTCATCTGTTCAATGAAACACTATAAATAATGGGGCTGGCAAATGACCGGCCAGTATGATTGTTGTGAGGCTGTAATTTTGTAAACTTGCTGCAGTTGTATGAGATGTGATTATTTATCGGTTAAAACTATTTTTGAATGTTCATCATTTTGTCATCTTGTGCAGGTCAAAGTTCAGTTTTTCATGAATACTCCTTAGTGAAGAACAAAAACAGAGTTGTTTCTAGGGAAGCTGTGAATGAGAGTGTTATTCTATTTGATGGTGTCCTACTAAAGCCAATGGAAAGATTCAGAATGTCAAGTTACCATAGTAATCATCCAAGTGTTGTTGGTTTATTTTGAATTGTTTCTAAAGACTTTCTATCATTTGAATCAGACAGATCTATTTGTTCCCATTTGAACAACACTGTCAGTGCTTAGTTCCTGAATCGGGGAAAGAAAATCAAATCTAAATTGTATTAACTAACTACAGGTTATGAATTATGTTTAGAATATTTTGAATGTGTTTCTTCCTCATTTCATTTTCACCTACGAAAACTAGTATTAGTGACCTAACTCTGATGGTCATGTCTTCACACTGAGAGAGCTAACTAGAATGATCATCTCTTCACACTTACCTTAACAGGATGGTCATCTCTTCACACTGAGAGACCTGTCATGTCTTCACACTGAGAGACCTGTCATGTCTTCACACTGAAAGACCTGTCATGTCTTCACACTGAGAGACCTGTCATGTCTTCACACTGAGAGACCTGTCATGTCTTCACACTGAGAGACCTGTCATGTCTTCACACTGAGAGACCTAACTAGAATGATCATCTCTTCACACTTACCTTAACAGGATGGTCATCTCTTCACACTGAGAGACCTGTCATGTCTTCACACTGAGAGACCTATCATGTCTTCACACTGAGAGACCTGTCATGTCTTCACACTGAGAGACCTATCATGTCTTCACACTGAGAGACCTGTCATGTCTTCACACTGAGAGACCTGTCATGTCTTCACACTGAGAGACCTGTCATGTCTTCACACTGAGAGACCTGTCATGTCTTCACACTGAGACACCTGTCATGTCTTCACACTGAGAGACCTGTCATGTCTTCACACTGAGAGACCTGTCATGTCTTCACACTGAGAGACCTGTCATGTCTTCACACTGAGAGACCTGTCATGTCTTCACACTGAGAGACCTGTCATGTCTTCACACTGAGAGACCTATCATGTCTTCACACTGAGAGACCTGTCTTGTCTACACAGTGAGAGACCTAACTAGGATGGTCATCTCTTCACACAGAGTGACCTACCCAGTATGTTCATCTCTTCACCCATCCAGAGAGGCCTATCTTAAATCTATGATGGTCATTGTTTTCCAGGTGATGGTAACTCATCTTTTAGATGTCTCAATCCTGGCTAAGATAAGTTATACCAGTAGTAGTACTGGGGTTAAGTGAGAAAGCCGAGTTTTGTTACTTAACTTAGCACTATGCTATTTCCCTTCATTTTTTTTTTTTACATCATCAATGATATATTTTGTGAACTGAAATAATGTTCAGATGCTTGATTATGAACAGATGAAAGTTGTAATAAAAAATAAAATTACAAATAAAGTCTTGACTTTTAGTCTCGAAGAGTTGACATTTTTCATTACCTGTAGTTATAAACATCCACTCAAGAATATGGTAATAACAAGACATTGTTGGGTACAACTTCCAATAAGGTGAAGGTGATAGGTATGGCATCACTGTGCATGTCTGAAATGAGTGAGCGGTCCATCCCATTGCTTGTGTCCCATACACTCTTTGATGTTATCTTCCCATCTTCCTCTTCTTCTCCCTCCTCTTGTGCCCTGCATGATTTCATAGGCGAGCCCTTTTTGTCTTGTCATGTGGCCATACCATTCCAGAGTGTGCTTTTTTTACAGTTCCCATGAGGTCATCATACTGCCCAATGGCTTGACGAATATTTTCTTTGACTTGTTCGTTAGAGTTATGGTCTCTATAGGCATTGAGTAAAACAAAGTAAGGTTAAACCTGAAAAAAGTAACGCAACAAATCAACGTACTTCAACAACAAATCTCTATAGCAGATTCAAAGAATTCTTCTTTCAAGCTCTGCTGTTAATGTCCAGGACTCACAAGCATATATGAAAATCGAGAGGACTAATGAGCGCATCAGCCTCTTTAGTGCTGTTGTAGTCCGGGCAATCCTGGACATCATTTCGGGCTTGGAGCCTTCTTCCGAGACTATTGCTCCTAGGTACTTGCAGCTGCCTACAGTCACTAATCTTTCCTCCCCGACCTTAATTTCAGTGGTGATGTCGGTGGTGTTATTCGTCATCAATTTTGTCTTCTCTGCGCTGATTTGCATGCCAACTATGAAGTCTTGTCGGGACGCTTTACTAGGTTGGCTAGCTCTTCTTCGTTTCCAGCCTTTCCATGTCATCCGCAAAACGTAGGTTGGTTTTGTTCTGCCATCAATGCTACCTGTTCCAGTGCATCTGACATGATTCTCTCCAAAAAGATATTGAACAGGGTGGGAGAGAGCAAACAGCAGCCTTGTACTCCAACCATGGCCTTGAACCAATCTCCGGTGTTATTGTTGAAGAAGACTGCACTGGTGGCCTTATCATATAGAGGCTGCATAAAACAGACCCAATACTATAGTTTTGAAAATAGCATTTATATTTTTCCTCTCAATTCACGGTGACGTCATCCGATCCATGTTTACTCAGCCCAACCATTACAACCACAAGCGGAAATGCTACTCTCCAACCCAATATGCTCTTTCTCCCCGTAAATAAAAAGGTTTTTGTTGGTGAATGTACCCCATAACCTCAGAACAGAGCTTCTGTGGGTTCGTAATTTTAAATGTTCCTTTGTTCGTGTGTTTCTTCCTTTCTGTCTGGGTTTGTGGCAAAATCTTCGGACGGCCAATTGATCCACTTCCCTTCAACCTATCGAGGTGAAACTTTGCACATAGACTCCTTCTTGCCGATGTCACATTCTATCAAATGTTTGGCTCCAACTCCCCAAAATCAGTGTTTCAAGGGGAAATGAAAGAAATATGACGCCACTGATAGCACGAAATAAAATTCCCGATAGCTGCTCGAAATGAGATTCGTACAAATATCACAAGTGTGTTTGGTGCGTAATATTTTCGTGGTTTTTTGGTGGTTTTTTTTTGGAAATAGTTGGTATAATAAACCTGCGGTGTTAAAGCGAGTGTGAAAATAAGATGTTAATATCAAACTAAACAACCACTGTGAGCAACTGATGATGCGCCCATGAATGCAATGATATTGTATACGACAAACGGTTTATGAAGTGTGCATGGTGTAAAGAACTTTTTAAAAAAAAAAAAATTACGTCGTTGTTATCTTATTATTATTTATTATTATCCTACGCCGAGAGGGGCGCATTTCTGATGCCATGATTGTAATGATATGCTGTTAAAAAAACTATTTAAAAAAAGACAGCCACGCCAATGTGCACCGAATGAATGAAGAAATAGACGAAATATATGTCCCTTCATCAACATTAAATAACTGCACAGGTGTAATCATCCACGACTGTCATGAAATAGGTTCTTAACGGCTGTTTAAGCAGGGTCTGATGAGTGCCTTGGGGGCTCCTGGGCACAGTTAAAATATTTATTTTATAGTAAGACCGCATGTGGAAAGCGGATAATGATATACGACCTATAATTCATCTGTAAGCATTAGAAAATTAACAGAGATTTAACATCAAATTATTATTTGGTGGTTTTATATAGCGCAGTACCCCAGGCAAGGGCTATGCTCTCTGCACTACCCCAGGCAAGGGCTAGGCTCACTGCAGTACCCCAGGCAAGGGCTAGGCTCACTGCAGTACCCCAGGCAAGGGCTAGGCTCACTGCAGTACCCCAGGCAAGGGCTAGGCTCACTGCAATACCCCATGCAAGGGCTAGGCTCACTGCAGTACCCCAGGCAAGGGCGCGGCTCAATGCGCTGCACATACAAATTAACAAATTAATGAATCAAAAAGCAAAGCGAGGTATTTGGAAGCTTGAATAAGATAACAGGACAAAAAACAAGGACGTTTCGGCATAAAGCCTTCCTCAGCCACAGTGGCGACGCCATCAAATTTAACATGGCGGGTCCCTTGCAGATCTTAAAAAAAATTGGCGGGTCCCAAATAAATGTATTAAACATAAAATTTTAAACATATAAAGGCATTTAAAATGGAAGGCCTCTTACATGTAATGTAGTTGACGCTTAATGAGCATATATACAATATTAGTAACTAATAAAAATTGACCAGGTCATTTGCCAGGTCCCAAGTTTTTTTACCAGGTCCTGGGACCCGGCGGTACTTGGTGTAGCGTCGCCACTGCTCAGCCAACAGTAGAAATGAAAATATAACAACAACAAAAAAAAAACAGAGCACAGTAGACAACTCAAGAAGTATCCGTTAACAATTACCAGTACAGAAACGTATACGTTTAAAAATAATAATTGGTGAAAAGCTTGACCTCACCCACCCATGTACTATCGACCTCTGTCTAGCAATGGACAGCACCCACCCATGTACTATCGACCTCTGTCTAGCAATGGACAGCACCCACCCATGTACTATCGACCTCTGTCTAGCAATGGACAGCACCCACCCATGTACTATCGACCTCTGTCTAGCAATGGACAGCACCCACCCATGTACTATCGACCTCTGTCTAGCAATGGACAGCACCCATCAGAATCGAGCGTTGTTCATCAGTTAGAGTGAGGGTGAGAATGAGTCGGTACAGTAGAGTTTGCAGAGATGGGTCTTTATTAGTGAATCGGTGGCGTAACTATGGTTAGTGCCGCCTAGGGTGGGCCAAGATTTTTTCCGCCCGCGTTTCCTGAAAAAAAAACTCTCCTCACCCCGTTCCTACGCCACTGCAACACATAAAATGTAAAAACTTTCAACGTCGAAGGGAAACTACACAAGACTTCTCCTTAGGATCATCTGCGCAAGAAAGCTATTTGTTCATACTCTCTCCCATGTGTTCCTGCCGTACATGTATTGGGCTTTCCCTCTAATCGTACGTACAAATGAACTTCTCAACCCCACTCTTCCAAACAAAAAAAAAAAAAAATAAATAATTAATAGTGGAATAGACAATATGACTTTCATTGCAATTAAACGAAGTCACCGTAAACCGTATTAAAACGGTTTTTGTCACGGGCTGTCTCCCCTTTTGGCAATCGCTGCGTTTCAGCGTAACGAAGATCAAATGAAGTCACAAACTACATTACAGGAAGGGAAGCGATGGACCACAGTTGTCCCTAAGTTAAATTTTACATTTGCAATACCTAGCGCATTGGTTCTCAACCCATGGGTCGCGATCCCCTTGGGGGTCGAACGTTACTAACACAGGGGTCGCCTAAGACCATCGGAAACACGTATTTATGAAATAGCCGTAATAAAGGGTCGCAGCATTAAGTAGGTTGAAAACCACTGATCTAGCGGGTTTTGTTGTTATACATATATAGCCTTCGAAAATAATAAGAAAACATTGATTTCACAGGGTTTTTTTTAGAAATATAAATAGGAATTTCCGAAACATTAAATCAGATTTAGTGCATTTATTTTATGAAGGCACACATTCCATAAAGAACCCCCACCCCCGCCCCCCCCCTCTTTTCTCCCCCACATGCACATCAGTAAGCATGTCCCTTAAATTTAAATCAATTGCCCTCCACACACATACTTGTTTCAGTGCAAATGATGTCTTTAGCGAATGTTGTCATTATCAACTGATGTCATTGTCGACTGATGTCATTATCTAATGATTTCATTAGCGAACGATGTCACTATATTGATGTCATTATTGAATGATGTCATTGTCGAAGGATGTCTGTATACTAATGTTATTGT
The DNA here is from genome assembly GCA_964033795.1 of Lymnaea stagnalis. NCBI lineage: Eukaryota > Metazoa > Mollusca > Gastropoda > Lymnaeidae > Lymnaea > Lymnaea stagnalis. Next base: position 641,079 of record CAXITT010000168.1, read on the forward strand.
CGAATGATGTCTTTAGCGAATGAATTTCATTATCAACTGATGTCATTATCAACTGATGTCATTATCAACTAATGTCATTATAAACTGATGTCATTATCGATGTCATTATCGAGCCATGTTATTATCGAGCGACGTAATAGAATTATTTCATTTTCGAATTGTCATTATCGACTTATGTCATAAAATAATGTCATTATCGACTTATGTCATAAAATAATGTCATTATCGACTGATGTCATAGAATAATGTCATTATCGACTGATGTCACAGAATGATGTCATTGTCGAATGATGTCACAACTAAAAATGTTTTCAAACTTATGGGAAGTGAGTTGGGGCGCGGGTCAAGGGGGAGCCACTATTCCCAGTTTCACACAATCAAAGGACGCCCCAGAAAGAAAACTACTCTACACGATGGCGCATTTGAGGGTAGGGTGCTAGGAGCTGTCATACACCCTCACATTTGTGTACATTAAATTAAGCTCTATAGATTGGCTTAGCATCCAAAGTAAATATTTATTTGGCATCCTAAGTAAATATTAGCTTAGCATCCCAGGTAAAAATTGGATTAGCATCCCAAGCAAGTATTGGCTTAGCATCCCAAGTAAATTAAAGTAAACTCTTAACTTTATAAAAGTGACATCTTCTGTCAGAATACACCCGTCACCAGTGACTCACCACAGTAAGTTCACAATTACTGTCAGTCATATCTTAAATTTATGAACAAAAAATGTGTTAAATGGTTATGATCTTTAACCCCCCCCCCCCAGGATCACAAACGGACACACTTTCGTAGACCCCTCCCCTTCTCCCCCCCCCTTTCCAGAGCGTGTCGTACCTNCCCCCCCCTTCCCCCCCCCCCCCCAGGATCCCAAACGGACACACTTTCGTAGACCCCTCCCCTTCTCCCCCCCCCTTTCCAGAGCGTGTCGTACCTTATGAATGGCCCCCAAGTGTCATAACAATTTTATTTTAAACAAACATGTATGACGAAAGATACCATTTAAAAGAACACCAGGAGGCCATAAACACAAGTGGCCGAGCTCCACAAACAGAAGGTGACGACAAACGACATGGTGTTGACGCTAACACTGAGGTCTCGTGAGTTCTCCACCGAGCGGTTTTCCGGCCGGGCCTCTCGTGCTGGCAACCTGTCGTCGTGAAACGTTGGGTCTCGAGTTTGGACTGTGCATGGCCTTTTGATCGTCCGGTCCTGTGTAGCTGTCAACCTCTCCGGTGCAGCTGTCATCCCGTCCTGTCCATCTATCAGATTGTTTTGTGAGACGCCCCCAATGCTTGCTTGAAGTCTGCGTGGCTTTGGTGACTGAGATGGATCGCCATTTCTTGAAGCGCCGATGACAGAAAACTTTTTGGAAAGAACACAAAAATGAATGTAATTTTGTGTAATTTTGTGTAATTTTGTGTAATTTTTAAGTAGGCATTGAATGGCGGTGATACATTTAGATTAAATATTTAATTTCAATCTATAAATAACATTATTCATTGGCGCGCCGAAGGTTTTGTGTCTCCCGATGCGGGTCAAGATATTTCGACCCCTTCCACGACTCCCCCCTCTCTGCAGTTGGTCAAAAATGTCACCCCTCAAGATCATGGGAAAAAAGAGCCGTCTTGAGCGGACAGCACGAAGTCTACCCCACTGACAGCACGAAGTCTACCCCACTGGCGGTACGAAGTCTACCCCACTGACAGTCACGAAGTCTACCCCACTGACGGTACGAAGTCTACCCCACTGACAGTCACGAAGTCTACCCCACTGACGGTACGAAGTCTACCCCACTGACAGTCACGAAGTCTACCCCACTGACGGTACGAAGTCTACCCCACTGACGGTACTTGACAGTGTCACAGAGATAACGCACTTACTATTATTACTTTGTTAACGGATTTTTTGTTGTTCCACATGCTTTTTAAATGTTTTTTTAGGTGGTGGGGGGGGGGAGGAGAGAGGGAGATGTATGTGGTGAGCTGGGGGAGAGTTAATAATGGTAGCTTTATCTTCTCTTAATCCACAGAAGGGATAAGAACATATTGACACAGAATACTTTTGATAGATGGGGAGCAACTGCTGGGGGGGGGGGGTCGATTTGTTGTTTGGTTAAAAAATTATTATTTATATTTCCAAAGTAATCAAATCGATTACCTCAAATAAATTACCTCAAATCGATCACCTAAATAGATAACCTTTACCTCAAATTGATTACCTCGAATTGATTACCAAAAATAGATTACATCAAATCGATTACCTCGAATAGATAACAACCTCATATCGATAACATCAAATCAGTTACCTCAAATCTTGTGTGCAGAGCTTCTGTGATGATGGTCAGTAGCACGATAAGGGCAGCGTTGGCCATCAGGAGAAATAGGTAGATGGTCAGTCTTGGCTGGAGGGTGGATGTTTTGGGTAGCATCTCGGACACAGTGGACATAAACATTACCTGTGCTAGTAACACTGTGATACCTGGATACAAAAACATGGCATTACCTGAGCTATTAGCACTGCGATACTGGATACAAAATAATATGGTATTACCTGTGCTATTAGCCCTGTGATACCCTGACACATGTGTGACATTACCAACATCGTGGTATTGGCTATAATTGCCCAAATCTTTCAAATGCGAATGTAATATTCATATAAGCCAAGGAATATTTAAAATATTCAGGTCATTTTGTGAGTGAACTAAACCCTCAAACCCCACAGATACCTCAGATCAGCGTGATCAGGGGGAATTCTTTCGCTCAACATTACTCAAAAATTCATTTCTTCCCCAGTCTAATAAAAAAAAAAAATACCAGCATGTTACAAAATATAAATAATCACTCTTACTCTTAAAGGCCAATATTGTCGAATGGCAGATGATTTTGGCGAAATAGAAGTACTATAGATCAGTTGTGTTTAAATGTCTTGTGTTAAAATGTTCTGGTAGTAGGTAGTAAAATGTTTGTTTTTGAAAGAATACTTATCTATATTCTGAAAACGAATATGTACGAAATAAATGAAAAAATTTTCAATTTATTTTGATATGAAAAATAAGCTTTTCTGATTTTAAAAATTAGCTATTGTTCATTCACCAATTTACCAATTTACTAGGGCAGCTATACAGTTATGCAGTTGAATAGTTATATGGTTGTACAGTTACAGGGTTGTTGAACAATAATACAGTTGTACAGTGGTACAAGTGTACAGTTATACAGTGGTACAGTTATACAATTGTACAGTGGTACAGTTATACGTTTGAACAATTATACAGTGGTACAGTTATACATTTGTACAGTTATACAGTGGTACAGTTATACAGATGTACAGTAATAAAGTTATACAATGGTACAGTTATACAGTGGTTCAGTTATTCAGTGGTTAAGTTGCAAAGTTTTTACTGATGTATAGTTATACAGTGGTACAGTTATACAATTGTAAAGTGGTACAGCTATACATTTATACAGTGGTACAGTTATACAAGGGTACAGTTATACAAAGGTAGATTTATACAGTGACAGTTATACATTGTTATTGTTATACAGTTGTACAGTTGAACGCTAGCTCTAGTGCAGATCTCGCTGTACACCCGTTGTTGATGAGTCCTTTGCAGACGGTCTTGAAAGGAACGAGTGCCCCTGGGAAATGCCTCCAATCCCGGCCCCCAATGGGAGTCGCTTAGTCACTTCCTTGTTTGGTCACGTGATGAGAGTAAGCCATCACTAGGCTGCTACGTACAACAAAAGATATTTCATCAGTGCTTCCCCAATGTCATGTTACTTAAAAATGTTACCTTTCAAAATATTCTGGAATATATGCGTTTTTTTTTAATGAAATAAATAAATGTGAAAATAAATATACGTCAGTTATGATTAAAGGAAGAAAGTTATTTCAAGATAAATGTGTGAGCGATATTCGATGGGAACTGTCAATACTATCATCGGTAGGCTCCGTGCGTGCCCATGACGTCATTTGCGTGTTTATTCAATATTTGTGCAGGAGTCATTCCCCTTTGTTTATTTTATTGTTAATTTTCATTGGACGAAATGTCGGCATACCCATGACGTCATTTGCGTGTTTATTCACTATTGGTGTGGCAAAGGAATATTTTAATAACCGGTTGGAACAAGATTGCATGTGAATAATTAACGAAGGTCCACTTTGTCAAGCTATTGTCTTAAATTTTCTTGATCCTTAAGCGGAAACTTATGCAGACTTATACCGCTATCCTTAAATTGACTGTTTGAACAGCCAAAAGCCGAACATTCCCTAGGCATCTTGAATTACTAGTTGCAGTGTGTAACGGGCTACTGTTGTCAAGCACTAGTGTGTTGTATACAGCCTCCTGGAAGTCTTACTCGTTTTTACTCTCATCACGTGTCAAATCAATCGAATAAGCGACTCCCATTCCTCTGAAACCTATCCAAGTCACGTTAGGGAAAGGAATAAGGCCAGTGGCCATGTTGGCACAGTAGACATGTTGGCACAGTAGACATGTTGGCACAGTGGCCATGTTGGCACAGTAGACATGTTGGCACAGTGGCCATGTTGGCACAGTAGACATGTTGGCACAGTAGACATGTTGGCACAGTAGACATGTTGGCACAGTAGACATGTTGGCACAGTAGACATGTTGGCACAGTAGACATGTTGGCACAGTAGACATGTTGGCACAGTAGACATGTTGGCACAGTAGACATGTTGGCACAGTAGACATGTTGGCACAGTAGACATGTTGGCACAGTAGACATGTTGGCACAGTAGACATGTTGGCACAGTAGACATGTTGGCACAGTAGACATGTTGGCACAGTAGACATGTTGGCACAGTAGACATGTTGGCACAGTAGACATGTTGGCACAGTAGACATGTTGGCACAGTAGACATGTTGGCACAGTAGACATGTTGGCACAGTAGACATGTTGGCACAGTAGACATGTTGGCACAGTAGACATGTTGGCACAGTAGACATGTTGGCACAGTAGACATGTTGGCACAGTAGACATGTTGGCACAGTAGACATGTTGGCACAGTAGACATGTTGGCACAGTAGACATGTTGGCACAGTAGACATGTTGGCACAGTAGACATGTTGGCACAGTAGACATGTTGGCACAGTAGACATGTTGGCACAGTAGACATGTTGGCACAGTAGACATGTTGGCACAGTAGACATGTTGGCACAGTAGACATGTTGGCACAGTAGACATGTTGGCACAGTAGACATGTTGGCACAGTAGACATGTTGGCACAGTAGACATGTTGGCACAGTAGACATGTTGGCACAGTAGACATGTTGGCACAGTAGACATGTTGGCACAGTAGACATGTTGGCACAGTAGACATGTTGGCACAGTAGACATGTTGGCACAGTAGACATGTTGGCACAGTAGACATGTTCACTCATGCGTTAAGACGGCACTAATCCGTTCTTCTCATTCATTCACTTTACTTATTTGTGAGAAATTTAAAAAAAAAAAAATTACAAGTAAGCGATATTTATCAAAGGGACCCACGTCATCTGCCAAAAAAAAAAAAAAAAAAAACCAGCATCTAAAACATATTAGGGACAAGAAAAGTATTTCTTTTAAAGCTAATTAAATAAAATTGTTATTTCATTTCTTAAGTCTCGTTCTTTACTCACTGGCACTAATTTTTTCTCCTTTGTCGACGCCGATGAAAAAGACGAAAAGATTCAGGAAGGAGATGATCATGACGGGCAGAACGATGGCAAGCAGGAAGTAAGAAGGTCGTCTTTTCAAGGTGAAGGTTATCTGAATATAGAAGTATGGATGCATTTCCAAATGTTCTTGTACAATTGTCGGCTCACATCATTCTCTCTACTACCATCTAGAATAATAATTCCGTAGCGGGAGTTGTCTGCCCCGCACATGAACAGTTCAATACAGTTTAACCCGTTATAAAAAGTTTTTACGACATAACTCCCCAAACTGAAGATTTTGCAGTATCTTCTTTCTTACACAACTTATCGTTTATTTTGCAAATTACTATAAGATAAAGCCAGTGGTAATACTAATTACCGTGTGGACTTAAAGGGTCAATAAAGCTAATCACTGGTTGAACTATGCAGCGTCATCTGGAATTATCTTTACATTTTATGCACTTCTTCCCGTGTGTTACACTGTAACGTGGCTGTGTTGTCACAGTTAGTATTATGCAACGTGGTCGTGTTGTCACAGTTAGTATTGTGTAGCGTGATTGTGTTGTCACAGTTAGTATTGTGTTGCGTGGTCGTGTTGTCACAGTTAGTATTGTGTAACGTGGATGTGTTGTCACATTTAGTAGTGTGTAACGTTGTCGTGTTGTCACAGTTAGTATTGTGTAACATTGTCGTGTTGTCACATTTAGTATTTTGTAGCGTTGTCGTGTTTTCACAGTAAGTTGTGTATAACGTGGTCGTGTTGTCACATTTAGTATTGTGTAACGTTGTCGTGTTGTCACAGTTAGTAGTGTGTAACGTTGTCGTGTTGTCACAGTTAGTAGTGTGTAACGTTGTCGTGTCGTCACAGTTAGTAGTGTGTAACGCGATTGTGTTATCACAGTTAGTAGTGTGTAACGTGGCTGTGTTGTCACATTTAGTAGTGTGTATCGTGGCTGTGTTGTCACATTTAGTAGTGTGTATCGTGGCTGTGTTGTCACATTTAGTAGTGTGTAACGTGGCTGTGTTGTCACATTTAGTAGTTTGTAACATGGCTGTGTTGTCACATTTAGTAGTGTGTAACGTGGCTGTGTTGTCACATTTAGTAGTGTGTAACGTGGTCGTGTTGCCACAGTTAGTATTGTGTAACGTGGCTGTGTTGTCACATTTTGTAGTGTGTAACGTGGCTGTGTTGTCACATTTAGTAGTGTGTAACGTGGTCGTGTTGTCATAGTTAGTATTGTTTAGCGTTGTCGTGTTGTCACAGTTAGTATTGTGTAACGTTGTCGTGTTGTCACAATTAGTATTGTATAACGTGGTCGTGTTGTCACAGTTACTAGTGTTATTAGTAGAGCGACTGTAAATCAGAATTTTAACTTACTCTGATGCCCTGCACAAAAACATGATGCATAATTGAGCACAAAGTTTTATTTTGATCTGTCTGTAAACAACAGATGGGTCGGAACGATGGAAAGGTAACTACAACGGGAGGGGAATATCATGAAATCAGTGGCGTTACTAAGGCTTATTTCAAACAGTGTGGCAAATTCATGGTGCGCCCCCCTCCCCCACTGATACTTTCCATGGATCTCTTCGGACTCTGCCTGCACTGGTGACGTCTTGTTTTTATGATCGGTTATCCAACCGCCTCCAACAACCTCTTGATAATTTTGGTGTCAATAGGTGCGCTCCGCATTCACCGCAACTCCCCCCTCCCCCCTTTTAGCGTCGTCAACGCACACACTGTTTTGGAAGTTAATCTGGGTACCGAAGTGTTTTTAAACACAATAATAAAACTTAAGTGTATCCTATGGAGAAAGGTTGAAGGTCACAATGTTACATTCATTAGCGTAATGTTAGTGAAGACATTGGTGCGAAGATACGGGAGGTGTGTCAAGGCCAGTCAGTTGGATTTGCTCGGAATGTGAAGTTAGACATTTTAAAGCCGAATGAGGAGACTCAAGAGTCTTCTCCTCACTTAACTCAAATATATTGTTTTACAGTATTTAAATAAATACCATATATTTATTAATGGATTGAGTAGTTCATACATTTGAGAAGATATTGGATACGTTGTTATAAAACTATTGACTTCATCAAGGGAGTGGATTTGGGGAATATAAAGACATTTATTGTTAAAGCAAATGTATGCAATTCTCGAACTAAGCACTTACACTGTAAGAGTTAATACTGTCTCAAAGTCGTAGAAATATCGCAATGACAATAAAAAATAATCCAAATATCTTACTATAATGTTTGAGTATGTGTTATCCTCTTCGACGGACATTACATTGTCAATATTCACGGACACCATGTCCCACTGGCCGTTTTCTACGTAGAGCATTTTCGCCCTTGTGTTGTTCCCTGGCGAAAGGATCAGCTTATGGTAGTTATAGTTCATTGACGCAAACTGAAATGGAGGAATACACATTTCATTGACTTATATCAGGGGGTCACCAAACTGCGGGCCTGATCCGGCCCGCGACGTCAGTTCATCCGGCCCGCCGACGGTACTTGAATTTGCTTGACATGACGAGAACGAGACGTTTTGATCCAATTAAAATTTAAATATTAAGTTTGGAATACGAGGGAATCTTCACACGTGCGGAGACCGCCTGGATGCGATGCGCCTTTAAGTTTATCATTTTCAATCTTCAAGTTATTGTATTTCTATTTTATTATTTATGGCCGACCTGTTTACACTCGAACTCCTAAAATCGTACAATATCTTCTCAAAATCGTTCAATCCAATATCTTAATCGTACACAAACAAACATACAGTATATATCATGAATACAATAACTACTCACATCGCGGGCGCCCAGTGGGAGCGAGTTAAGCTGGCGTCATAAAAGGCAACTTCTAGACGTAGATGACCGACGTAAAGGCAACTTCTAGACGTAGATGACCGACGTAAAGGCAACTTCTAGACGTAGATGACCGACGTAAAGGCAACTTCTAGACGTAGATGACCGACGTAAAGGCAACTTCTAGACGTAGATGACCGACGTAAAGGCAACTTCTAGACGTAGATGACCGACGTAAAGGCAACTTCTAGACGTAGATGACCGACGTTTAGATTGCAATCTGCGGTCAATTTTTTTGTTTTTTGGCGGACGTAAATTTTCTATAAATATTAATTTATTGATTGGACGTACAGATAATATTATCACAGTCTGTCATTGGTATAGATAAAGTTAATTAATCTAATCGGGGGAAATTAATTTAAAGTGTTTCAAACTCGAAGTCAGATCAGCCAAAAAAATAAATAAAAAGATGTATTTAAATAAGAATTAATTAATGATGACATCATTTAAAAAGCCTACCAAGTAGTTTGACATTTATTTTTCAGGAAAATCTATTTTTAAAAAAAGAATCAGTAACTATTATGCCTATTCCCGCCAATATATTATAGTCTATATACAAAGTCTGATAACTACCACAAACTGTAAATGGGTGAAAGGAAGAGGATATTTGGAAACATACTGGGGTATTAAAAGTCGTACTCGCTGCATTTCGCCCAACGCAATAATGAAGTTTAAAAAATTACGTCATACAGCAACGAAGAAAACAAAATCGAGGATTGACACATGAATGAACTTAACTTAAAACTTCAGGGAAATGATAACTTCATATGTAATTTCTAAAGAATCATCAAAGATTTGGAAGAAAGCTGTCATCGTTTGAAGCACAACTGGAAGGAGAATTTTTTTTCTAATTTTCACCGTTTCAAAGAGTTTTGCGCTACAATCACTGAAGATGTCAAACTCGATATTCCGAAAAAAAAATATCCATGAATTGAAGAAGCATTTTTAAGGAGATTTTCAAATCTCGATAGAACTGAAAGGGACATTCTTCTGTTCCAGATCCTTTCGATTATAACCTTGATGATGTGCCGGTAATCTACAGTTGGAGCTCATTGCAAGCAAATCAGTGTTCAGCGTTGTGAGGTGCGAGTTCGAGCACAGAGAGGGACTTTCACCGCTGCTTACCTGATGTTGAGTTTCCGAAACTGAAGAATTTTGCCACTGGTATGACATCAGTGTTTGGAACAACTTATGTCTGTGATACAACATTTTCAAAAAATGAAGTATGTGAAGTCAACACATCGAACGAGATTTACTGATGAACATTTGAAAGAAAGTCTCTTGATACGTTGCAGCTATTCCAAACCAAACATTGATGATGTCCTGAAAAGCAAAATTTCAGCTTCGCAAAACTCACGAACCCCTTTTGCTGCCTAGTGATGTGAGATTCGGATCTGTGCGCACATATGTAACTGATGTAACCAACTTTTTGCTTACGTCGCCTTCTCTCATAAACATTTTAGTAAATAAATATGTAGGTTGTCTTTGTTTGTGTGTGCATTGCCCGCCACTCACCCATGATTAACATGCAATAATAAAATTTGATTTTCATCATTTTTCCCTAGAGCCTTCGGTCTGGCCAACAGGTATTTTACTGAATGCTTATACATCCCGCGCTCCTCATTTCGTCAGCTATTTGGCTTTTTATGAATAAGGGGGCCATTTCTCCAATGAGCCATTTCTCCAATGAGCTATTTCCCCGAGAAGCCGTTTTGCAGACAACCATTTCGCAGTCAAAGATATCGAAATTATTTTAAATCAGAGTGGTAATATGATTTTAGAGGATATTCAAATAATGACAGGATGCCAGATTGTAGAGTGGCGAAACTAATCTACAGAGAGGAACTTAAGGGCAGATAGTTCATGCATCAGACGACAAAAACTGAGGTAGATTGCCGATGTAGGGAAGGCCTTACATTTGATGGGCGTCTGCGGAATGTGATAGAGATCCATGGACCTATCGGAATGGAATAATGCGGTGGAGACGTCCAGGGCCCTACATGGGCTGCAGTGGCAATGATGATGATGATGAAGTGGCGGCGACGAATCGTCCATCCCATGAGCTGTCGAGGCATACTCACTTTTGGAGCGCAGAGAGTAAAGGCCCCACTCACGCCTAAAGAAAGCGCACAGCAATGCCAGTTAGAATAGCCTCCACCCCCTCTATCACCCAGGGACACATGTGTCCTACGTGCCAGTTAGAATTCCCTCCACCCCCTCTATCACCCAGGGACACATGTGTCCTACGTGCCAGTTAGAATTGCCTCCACCCCTCTATCACCCAGGGACACATGTGTCCTACGTGCAAGTTAGAATAGCCTCCACCCCCTCTATCACCCAGGGACACATGCGTTCTACTTGTGGAGAGCTTTCCATGCACAACAAGAACTCACAGCCTCCCGATTGGGCCGCCTTCGCATTGGAAGGACGAATAATACATCAACAACATCACGTGTGCCTGTGGGTCACTTGGAATCTTCAATATAGGGTCGCGAACAGAAAGATATAAATAACTTGTCGATTAGGCAGTAAAACCTGTGCTTTCTGCTGTACTAAACAATAGCGGGTAACATTCTGTACAAATAGAGAACTTTATGAAAGAAGTGTGTTAGACTCTAGAGTGAAAAATATATTTTTTGATGCAAGATCTTTAAATAAATTCTTTAAATGTGTGGCGTCGGTTCCAAATGGGACCCCTCTAACACACCGAAATATCATGTATAGGTCACATACAGACCCCTGCAGTGCCACGCTAAGCGGCAACCCCTTCAAAACCACCCCCCACCCCTCGAGCTAGCCAATACCCAAATAAAAGAGCGGGGTTGAAAACAAGGCGATCACTGTGTTAACAAGGCGATCACTGTGTTAACAAGGCGATCACTGTGTTAACAAGGTGATCACTGTGTTAACAAGGCGATCACTGTGTTAACAAGGCGATCACTGTGTTAACAATGCGATCACTGTGTTAACAAGGCGATCACTGTGTTAACAAGGCGATCACTGTGTTAACAAGGCGATCACTGTGTTAACAAGGCGATCACTGTGTTAACAAGGCGATCACTGTGTTAACAAGGTGATCACTGTGTTAACAAGGCGATCACTGTGTTAACAAGGCGATCACTGTGTTAACAAGGTGATCACTATATTAACAGGGTGATCACTATATTAACAGGGTGATCACTGTGTTAACAAGGCAATCACTATATTAACAGGGTGATCACTGTGTTAACAAGGCAATCACTATATTAACAGGGTGATCACTGTGTTAACAAGGCAATCACTATATTAACAGGGTGATCACTGTGTTAACAAGGCAATCACTATATTAACAGGGTGATCACTGTGTTAACAAGGCAATCACTATATTAACAGGGTGATCACTGTGTTAACAAGGCAATCACTATATTAACAGGGTGATCACTGTGTTAACAAGGCAATCACTATATTAACAGGGTGATCACTGTGTTAACAAGGCAATCACTATATTAACAGGGTGATCACTGTGTTAACAAGGCAATCACTATATTAACAGGGTGATCACTGTGTTAACAAGGCAATCACTATATTAACAGGGTGATCACTGTGTTTTAAACTAGTGATAAATACAAACAGCGCAGTAGGAAATACAATTTTAACTCTCTACACGCCCGCATCCAGACTCACGTGTTTACCTTTAAAGTGCATGTTTGGACATCAAATGGGTACTTGGTCAGATCTAGGGGACAAGAGCTCGTGAACAGACCCCCTGGATCCCAAAACACCGTCCCGTCCGATGTAACTGTTAGTGGTCTGAAACGGGAACGTTAGGGAATGTAAAACGAAAATTCGAAAATAGAAGAAATGAAATTTTCAGTTGGCCCATTGGTTCTCAACCTGTTTAGTGCCATGAATGCTAGTCAACAGCTTTCTCGGCCATGTGCCTCAAGAGGAAGCATCGTTCCCAAATTAGAGACATAAATCTTGGTGCTAACTTGTGCTTTGGCAGATAAAAATCTTGAGTGTAAATTAAAAAAAACAACAACATACATAAGCCATGTTAAAACAAAATACAAATTGTATACCTTTCAACCAATGCCTTCATCAGTACAGCTATGTTGCCCACTCTTCTATAGCTCTGTTGCCCACTCTTCTACAGCTACGTTGCCCCACTCTTTTACAGCTATGTTGGCCACTCTTCTACAGCTATGTTGCCACACTCTTATAATGGTGCCCCACTCTTCTACAGCAGCTATGTTGCCCCACTCTTCTACTGCTATGTTGCCCCACTCTTTTACAGCTCCGTTTCTCCACTCTTCTATAGCTATGTGGCCCACTCTTCTACAGCTTTTAAAAATAGATTTCAAAGTTTCTCTCTAGACGGAATTTCTCAAGTTTATTCTTTCTTTAATTCATGGGGTCGGCTAACTAAGGCACGCGTGACAGGCTTGGCACGCCTAGCAAAGTTCATTGGCAGGCTTAGCAACTTTCATTGGCACGGTTAGCAACTTTCATTCTCACGCTTAGCTACTTTCATTGGCGCGCTTAGCTACTTTCATTGGCGCGCTTAGCTACTTTTATTGGCGCACTTAGCTACTTTCATTGGCGCGCTTAGTGTCACGCACTGCCTTCTATCGTGAGAAATTAATCTCTTATTTTAATTTTATAGCTCGTTCAAAACAGTGCATAACAAAGGACGGTACCATAGAGAAATACAACAGTAAAGATACGACACTTAAAACAGTACTAATTACAATTAATAAGATTTATTTATGTATTAATATAATTACTAAAGAAAAGAAATATAATTACAATCATCAACTTACAGAGTATGAGAAGTCTTGAACCGGTACACAGTTAGAACAATGTGCCAATTAATAAAGTACAATGATGAATGCGAATAAACACATATGAGTATCTCCGTCCTTTAATGTTCTCTGAACCCCTTATATATTATAATTATATATGCAGCGTAAGACGCGCCCCAGAAACAACATAGACATTGTTTACGTTTCTAGTCCCCTCGTGAACATTCCCCAATATTATATTAGAACATATTAATTACTTTAAGTCGGTAAGAGAAGTACACAAGGTCAAGATCTAAGAAAATAGGCCACGCCCAATATGAACGCAGTCTAACTCGGGGTCAAACAGAGTTCACGGCACGGGGAAAGTTTGACGCAAACACGTCCTACATAACACTTAACACCTTTCATTGACACGCTTAGCAAATTTCATTGGCACGCTTAGCACATTTCATTGACACGCTTAGCACATTTCATTGGCACGTGGAGCTCGAAGAAAAGGATCAATGACTAAAACAAGGCTTGATGATTGGTTGACAGCTAAATGATTGTCAGGCTGATACCTAAAGTTAGCGACCCCCCTGCTTCAAATAGTTGTGTTGTTACAATCCTTACGATACATATGCTCAGCCAAATATGCTCACTTAGATATCACGTGTTTTGATGGGGTTTGAATTAATGGAAGAGATGTGTCCATTTCAGGCTGTAGATTGCAACTTAAGTGGCTTAATAAATTGCATGATAAAGGACTTAATAAGTGGCATGCTAAATGACGTGCTAAACGGCTTAATAAGTGACATGATAAGTGGCGTAATAAGTGGTTTAATAAGTGGCTTAATAAGTGGCTTAATAAGTTGCTTAATAAGTGGCTTTAAAAATGGCTTAATAAGTGGCATGGTAAATGATTTGCTAAACGGCTTAATAAGTGACATGATAAGTGGCTTAATAAGTGGCTTAATAAGTGGCATGGTAAATGACATGCTAAATAGTTTAATAAGTGACATGATAAGTGGCTTTAAAAGTGGCTTAATAAGTGGCATGGTAAATGACATGCTAAATGGCTTAATAAGTAACATGATAATTGGCATGATAAGTGGCATGATAAGTGACATGATAAGTGGCATGATAAGTGGCTAATAAGTGACATAATAAGTGGCTTAATAAATGACATGATAAGTGGTATGATAAGTGGCATGATAAGTGGCATCATTTTCCTTCACATGCTCCTGGTTGCTTTGTTTTCGCAAGTGCCTAGAAGTATTGGAACAGGGTCTGTCTGTATGTCTGTATGCGCGTGTGTGTTTGTCAACGACATCAGCGACTTCCACCAGGAGTTCTTGTTAACCTTTGCCAAGTTGTGTCCACCCACCAACCAGTATAAGTCCTAGCAGAAATTCAGGAATCGGTGTTGAAAAGTTCCAGCGGCGTTGATATTATGTATTGAGATCTAACGAATAAATTGTCTTCGTTGATGCGTTTGTGGAGTACTGACAACCTCAACCTAGTCTGATCACTGACAACCTCAACCTAGTCTGATCACTGACAACCTCAACCTAGTCTGATCACTGAAAATAGGAAAATTGATTGAAATAGGACAAACATTCACATTTGAAAACTTCAAATTTCTGACGTTCTCAAGCGACGCCTGGGATAGTGTCAGGTGACGTCCTTGGGGTTGTGATAAAAAAAAAGTTGAGAGCCGCTGGGTTAACCAATTGTCGGACAGGAGATATTTCATTATAGGAGGATTAAAAAAAAGTATAGGGCATTGATAACAGAACTATTCATAACAGGGCACAGATAAAAAGACTATATGTAACATGGCATTGATTACATGGCATTGATAACATGGCTTTGATAACATGGCATTGATAACATGGCATTGATAAAATGACACTGATAACATGGCATTGATAACAGGGCTATGTATATCAGGGCATTGAGAACAGGACATTGAAAACATGGCTATTCATCAGGGCATTGATAACAAGGTATTGATAACAGGACTAGGTATATCAGGACATTACTAACAGGGCTATTCATAAGAATGAATTGATAACACGGCTATGTTTAACAGGGCATTGCTAACACAACTATGGAGAACAGGACATTAATAACAGGGGTAATCATAGCAGGACACTTTAATAACAGGAGTATCAACAATAGGAAACTTCTTACTATGACATATCATAACAACCCAGAAATGTTATTTGTTTAAAATATGCAAGAAATAGTTAAAGAAGATATTTTGAAGCTTGATTAAAAAGACAGGACAATAAGACATGAACGTTCAGCCAACAAGACAAATAGAAAGCAAGACAAGCTTGGATGCAGTCCTTCAATTATTAAAATATGCAGGCCATATAATTCTTATTTAAATGTGTACTTTTTTTAAAGAAAAAAAAGGTTGGGGTAATAATGGCATCTGGTTTGCTACCGACGAGTGGATTTCATTCAAACAGCTCTCAATTTATCGTATCGAATGGAAGACAAATTCTTCAGGAATGGTGGTGTTGACCTCAACAGAACGTACGACGGGGAACACACCAAGACTTACGCTATGTCGTCTTTAAAGAGATCCCTCTCTCCGAGTGTGTTCATCAGGATCATTCGTGGCCTCCAGATGTCCTCGGGTCTGGGGGTGATGGATGTCACGTGGTTATAGTCTGACTCGTTCCAGTGGAAGTTCTGGATTGACGAGAGATGTATATTGGTATGGAATGGATAATTGGATGCGATACAGCAAGACGGTGCTGGATTGATCAGTGTTTGTCAGTGGCGGTGTGTCACCAGTAATGACAGTACGAGACAGTACGAGACAGTACGAGACAGTACGAAGCAGTACGAGACAGTACGAGGCAGTACGAGACAGTACGAGACAGTACGAGGCAGTACGAGACAGTACAAGACAGTTCGAGGCAGTACGGGACAGAAGGGGAAAAGAGTTTCATATTTTTGTAGCTTAATTATTTTAACAAAACAATTTAATCTAAACATATCTATTTACATGTTTTAATCACTACTACGCATCATTTACACTAAGTCTAACATTGCTAAACTATTGTAAAAGATATCATGTTATGCTAAAGTCACATTGTTGTACTTATATCACCTTATTATACTAATGTCACGTAGTTGTACTTAGATCACCTTTTTATACTAACGTCACCTTGTTATACTAATGTTACATTGTTATACTAATGTCACCTTGTTATACTAATGTCACCTTGTTGTACTTATGTCACCTTGTTATAATAATGTCACATTGCTATACTAATGTCAATTTGTTGTACTTATGCCACCTTTTTGTACTTATGTCACCTTGTTATACTAATGTTACCTTGTTATACTAATGTCACCTTTTATACTAATGTCAACTTGTTATACTTATGTCACCTTGTTATACTAATGTCATCATGTTATACTAATGTCACCTTGTTATACTAATGTCACCTTGTTGTACTTAAGTGATCTTGTTGTACTGATATCACCTTTTATACCTATGTCACCATATCATACTAATGTCACCTTGTTATACTAATGTTACCTTGTTATACTAATGTCACCTTGATGTTTTTATGTCAATTTGTTATACTAATGTCACCATGTTATACTAATGTCACCTTATTATACTAATGTCACCTTGTTATACTAATGTAACTTTGTTATACTAATGTAACTTTGTTATACTAATGTCACCTTGTTGTTCTTATGTAACCTTGTTATACTAATGTCACCTTGTTATACTAATGTCACCTTGTTATAAAAATATCACCTTGTTGTTCTTATGTCATTTTGTTGTTCTTATGTCACCATGTTGTACAAATATCACTTTGTTGTACAAATGTCAATTTGTTGTACTTATGTCACCTTTTTATACTAATGTAGCCTAGTTGTACTTAGATCACCTTGTTATACTAATGTTACCTTGTTATACTAATGTTACCTTGTTATACTAATGCCACCTTGTTGTACTTATGTCACCTTGTTATACTAATGTCACCTCGTTGTACTTATGTCACCTTGTTATGCTAATTTCACTTTGTTGTACTAACATAACCATGTTGTACTTATGTCACCTTGTTATACTAATGTCACCTTGTTATACTAATGTCACATTGTTATACTAATGTCAATTTGTTGTACTTATGTCACCTTGTTGTACTTATGTCACCTTTGTTGTACTTATATCACCTTGTTGTACTTATATTTCCTTGTTATACTAATGTCAATGTTTAATACTAATGTCACCTTGTTAAACTTATATCACCTTGTTATAATAATGTCACCTTGTTATGCTTATGTCACCTTGTTGTACTTATGTCACTTTGTTATACTAATATCACCTTGTTATACATATGTCAACTGTTATACTAAAGTCACCTTGTTGTACTGATGTCACCTTGTTGTACTGATGTCACCTTGTTTTACTAATGTAATCTTGTTGTACTAATATCATCTTGTTATACTAGTGTCGTCTTGTTATACTAGTGTCACCTTGTTGTACTAGTATCACCTTGTTATACTAATGCTCTTTTGTTATACTTATTTCACCTTGTAATACTTATGTCCCCTTTTTATACTTGTCCCCTTTCATATTTGGTAATGCATATGTTACCAATGTTACTAAAAGTCACAAGTTTAAAACATTATAAGTAACTTATTATTTTAACATAAGCCTTACAGCCTCTACGAATTGCTACCTGGCAACCCATAGAACACAGCGGTTTGAGAAACTCTGATTTAAATCTTACCTCACACGATGTTTATCTAAAATGTTACATCACTCTATGTTCACCTAACATCTTACCTCACCCTATGGTCAACTAACATTTTATCACACTCTATATCCAGCTAACATATTACAAATAATTACATCACTCTATATTCACCTATTATCTTACCTCACTCTATATTCACCTAACACCTTACCTCATCCCTGCACTTCACCTAACTCCTTACCTCATCCCTCCACTTTACGTTCACAAAGCCATTACACGAGAAGCTCTGCCCAACCTCATTGACCTCAACGATAGAGAGGATTAAAAATCCGACGCTGACCTTAACGGCCGCGGACTGGTCAAGCAGAGGTCGGACGTCCACATAATTGTCCGGCAAACGTGAAACTATATCCTTGTAGACTTTAGAAGCATCTTCAAATGTCTGACCATTGACCATGGACCAGCACCAAGCCACGACAAGCACGAGATCTGTAGGCCTCATTGTATTCACAGCAAGAAGTGAGAAATCTGTGACGTATAATTCATCACACAGTTCACACTGATGTACGCCAGTTATAAATGATGGATATAACTCATGAAGAACTGATTTCATGATCACAAATCGTTGATATTACACAATCATCATTAAGGATTGCTGCGGCTATAAATAATTGATATAACTCAGTATGAAATAAATGCTTTTCTTATAACACAGCTATAAACGATACATATGTGAACAAGTGTACGCTATAAAAGATACATATCATTTATCAACTAGAATACTCTATAAAAGATATCATCTCTAAACCAACCTACGCTATAAAAGATACATTTAATCTCTAAAACAGTCTACTCTAGGCACTAAGCCTGCTGGTTTTAACTTTCAGGGTCAGAACACAATGAGTCATTCAGCAGGCCAGACGAGTCAGTCAGCAGGCCAGACGAGTCAGTCAGCACGTCAGATGAGTTACGCTCTTAAATACCCGTCAAAGTGGGAAAAAAAATATATATAAAATTGAAATTTGAAAGTTGTTTAAAAAATAAATAATGAACAAATAGTTAAATCATTTCTGTATTTAATGGCAACGAGCGCAGATTCAGTAATAATAGAGCCGTCAAGCCGTGAAGTTCTCACCAAATAGTGTTAAAATGATGAATGGCATAGAGCCGTCAAGCCGTGAAGTTCTCACCAAATAGTGTTAAAATGATGAATGGCATAGGGCCGTCAAGCCGTGAAGTTCTCACCAAATAGTGTTAAAGTGAAGAATGGCATAGAGCCGTCAAGCCGTGAAGTTCTCACCAAATAGTGTTAAAGTAAAGAATGGCATAGAGCCGTCAAGCTGTGAAGTTCTCACCAAATAGTGTTAAAATGATGAATGGCATAGAGCCGTCAAGCTGTGAAGTTCTCACCAAATAGTGTTAAAGTGAAGAATGGCATAGAGCCGTCAAGCCGTGAAGTTCTCACCAAATAGTGTTAAAATGATGAATGGCATAGAGCCGTCAAGCTATGAAGTTCTCACCAAATAGTGTTAAAGTGAAGAATGGCATAGATCCGTCAAGCCGTGAAGTTCTCACCAAATAGTGTTAAAGTAAAGAATGGCATAGAGCCGTCAAACTGTGAAGTTCTCACCAAATAGTGTTAAAATGATGAATGGCATAGAGCCGTCAAGCTGTGAAGTTCTCACCAAATAGTGTTAAAGTGAAGAATGGCATAGAGCCGTCAAGCTGTGAAGTTCTCACCAAATAGTGTTAAAGTGAAGAATGGCATAGAGCCGTCAAGCTGTGAAGTTCTCACCAAATAGTGTTAAAATGATGAATGGCATAGAGCCGTCAAGCTGTGAAGTTCTCACCAAATAGTGTTAAAATGATGAATGGCAGTGTTCGTTGGACGCTATCTTATGCATGTTGTATGGCTTGTGGTCTCATGATATCGTTCTATTGAATATCTCAATGATATTATTCTATGCACTATGTCTCAGGATATTGTTCTATGAACTGTGTCTCATGACATAGCTCTATGAATCCAGTCATAATATATATTCTATGAACTGCGTCTCAACATGACATTGTTCTATGGATTGTGCTTCAGAACATTGTTCTATGGATTGTGCTTCAGAACATTGTTCAATGGATCGTCTCATAATATATTTCTATGGACTGCGTCTCATGACATTATTCTAAGGACAGTGCATAATAACATTGTTCTATGGACGGTGTATAATAACATTTTCTATAGACTGTGTATAATAACAATGTTCTATGTACTGTGTATAATGATATTGTTCTATGGCAGCGGTTCTCAACCTGTTGGTCGCGACCCCTTTGGGGTTCGAACGGACATTTCCCAGGGGTAGTCTAGGACCATCGGAAAACTTATACCCTGCAGTTATGAAGTTGCAACGAAAATAATTTTGTGTTTGAGAGTCGCCATGACATGAGGAAATATATTAAAGGGTCGCGGCATTCGACAGGCTTAGAACCACTGTTCTACGGACTGTGTCTCATGTAGAGACCGACCGAACTTTCGGCCAAGTTTCGGTTTCGGCCGAAAATGAAAGTTAACTTTTGGCTTAATTTCGGTTTCGGCCGCAAGAGAAAAGTTAACTTTCGTTTTTTTTTTTGGTTTCGGCCGAAATTAACTTTGACTTTTAAGCGACATTTAAGAACAAACTAAACGATCTTCAAGAAGAAATTAAGCGATCTTTAAGAGCAAACTAAACGAACTTTTTAAAAAATTAAGTGATCTTTAAAAACAAATGAAGCGATCTTTAAGAACAAGTTAAGCGATCCTTGAGAACAAACTAAACCAAAAGTAAGACCATCGGTGTACGCTCCTTCTACTTCCATGGGCCCTCGTTCTGGAAACCAGTTCCCCTTCCATATCCGTCATTGTGAAACCTCGTCCATTTTCAAAAAGTCCCTTAAAACTCATCTGTTTAGGTCCGCCTATGACCTGTGATGCACCCTCCTTGCCCTGCCTCATTTTCTGTCTCGGGTTGATCCTGTAGTATAGGCCAACACGTGCCAAAGTGTCCTTGTTTTATAGCCATTTTCATTGTTTCTATAGAATAGTAGTTGCTATCCTAGTGTATCATTTTTATTTTACTTAGTTTACATGTTTTTAATAATTTGTAAAGCGCTTAGGGCTTTAAGGTAAGCGCTATATAAAAAATGCCTAAATAAGTAAATAAATATTTAACAACAAACTAAGCGACATTTAAGAACAATCTAACGATATTTAAAACAAACTAAGCGATCTTTAAGAATAATCTAAGCGATCTTTAATAAAAAAAAAACTAAACGATCTTAAAGAACAAGCAAAGTGATTTTTAAGAATGAACTAAATGATCTTTAATAGTAAACTAAATGATTTATATGAATAAACTAAGCGATCTTTAACAGAAAACTAAATGTTCTTTAGGAACAAACTAAAAGATCTTTAAGAACAAACTAATCGATTTTATGGAACAAAATCAAGTATCTATAAGATCAAAATAAGCGATTCGATCTTTAAAAAAAACTAAGCAATCATCAACAACAAAATGAGCGATCTTTAATAACAAACTAAAAGTTATATACAAAAACAAACCAAATGATCTTTAAGAACAAACTGAATGATCTTTATGAACAAACTAAACCATCTTTTAATAGCACAAACTAAGCGAACTTTAAGAAAAAACTTAGCGATCTTTTTTAAAAAATTAAATGATCTTTAATAACAAACTAAAGATCTTTTTAAAAAACTAAACGATCTTTAAGAACAAACTAAGTGATCTTAAAAAACAAAATAAATGATTTTTAATAACAAACTAAGCGATCTTTATGAACAAACTAACCGATCTTTAGAACAAATTAAGCGATCATTAACAAAAAACTGAACGATCATTAACAACAAACTAAGTGATCTTTAAGAACAAAATGAAAGATCTTTAAGAACAAACTTAGCGATCTTTATGAACAAACTAAACCATCTTTTAATAGCACAAACTAAGCGAACTTTAAGAAAAAACTTAGCGATCTTTTAAAAAAAATTAAATGATCTTTAATAACAAACTAAAGATCTTTTTAAAAAACTAAACGATCTTTTAGAACAAACTAAGTGATCTTAAAAAACAAAATAAATGATTTTTAATAACAAACTAAGCGATCTTTATGAACAAACTAACCGATCTTTAGAACAAATTAAGCGATCATTAACAAAAAACTGAACGATCATTAACAACAAACTAAGTGATCTTTAAGAACAAACTAAACGATCTTTAACAACAATATGTTATATTAGATGTTTATTTATTAATATTCACGATTATCTCATTTTTTATAAAAAGAATGTAAATATTTATACTTTCCCCATCATTTTCGATGTATGCAGAATGTATGCGAGAACGAATTTCAAAAGATCTAAATACTTCATTTTCGGTTTCGGCTTCGGTTTCGGCCAAAAGTCATTTTTAACTTTCGGCTTTTTCGGTTTCGGCAGAAAGTCATTTTTAAACTTTCGGCCTATTTTCGGTTTCGGCCGAAATTCAATTTAAACTTTCGGCCTATTTTCGGCTTCTTCCAAAATCAGAAAATCACTTTCGAACGGTCTCTAGTCTCATGACATTGTTCTATGGACTGTGTGGTATGGTACAACAATCTTATGGCAGCGGTCTCAACCTCGATATACTGAGGGTCTCAAACTCAATATACTGAGGGTCTCAAACTCAATATACTGAGTGTCTCAAACTCGATATACTGAGGGTCTCAAACTCGATATACTGAGGGTCTCAAACTCAATATACTGAGGGTCTCAAACTCAATATACTGAGGGTCTCAAACTCGATATACTGAGGGTCTCAAAGTCGATATACTGAGTGTTTCAAACTCGATATACTGAGGGTCTCAAACTCGATATACTGAGGGTCTCAAACTCGATATACTGAGGGTCTCAAACTCGATATACTGAGGGTCTCAAACTCGATATACTGAGGGTCTCAAACTCGATATACTGAGGGTCTCAAACTCGATATACTGAGGGTCTCAAACTCGATATACTGAGGGTCTCAAACTCGATATACTGAGGGTCTCAAACTCGATATACTGAGGGTCTCAAACTCGATATACTGAGGGCCTCAAACTCGATATACTGAGGGTCTCAAACTCGATATACTGAGGGTCTCAAACTCGATATGCTGAGGGTCTCAAACTCGATATACTGAGGGTCTCAAACTCGATATACTGAGGGTCTCAAACTCGATATACTGAGGGTCTCAAACTCGATATACTGAGTGTTTCAAACTCGATATACTGAGGGTCTCAAACTCGATATACTGAGGGTCTCAAACTCGATATACTGAGGGTCTCAAACTCGATATACTGAGGGTCTCAAACTCGATATACTGAGGGTCTCATTCGCTTCTGCACTAAAATGTTTAAGAATGTTTACTTCATTTAATGTGTACTTCGTTTAATGTGTACTTCGTTTAATGTGTACTTCGTTTATTGTGTACTTCGTTTAATGTGTACTTCGTTTAATGTGTACTTCTTTTATTGTGTACTTCGTTTAAATATGATTTGAGTAGACCATTAATTTTGCATGTAATTTTGCTTGTGTAGAATAAACATTTACAAAGGACCAAGCAAACGAAGCAGCCCATCCAAATCTATTTATTCTTTTATCGATGTTTCATGTTTTACAAGTTTAAGTCTCAACGAAACACATCGAGGTCCATTAGGCCTAAACGCTGAACAAACAATTTCATTTTAACGCATTCATCGTTAATTGACCTTTCAATTGAACACTGGGATTTCGTCTCAAAATGATAGCCATACATCTACACTGACAGATGCCACGTTTAGAGGAGGCCATCGGCAGTAAGACGTGACCGAAACGCACAGATAATCATACAATTATACTGACGTGCTCTTCGGAAGACTATCATCACCCGACTCTGTGCTTCCCTACGTGGGGCGTGGGCCACAGCTCCACGTATGGGACATAGCTCCACAGCTCCACGTAGGGGACATAGCTCCACAGCTCCACGTAGGGGACATAGCTCCACGTAGGGGACATAGCTCCACAGCTCCACGTAGGGGACATAGCTCCACAGCTCCACGTAGGGGACATAGCTCCACAGCTCCACGTAGGGGACATAGCTCCACAGCTCCACGTAAGGGACATAGCTCCACAGCTCCACGTACGGGACATAGCTCCAAGAAGTGACGCCACGTGACGTAGGGGACATAGCTCCACAGCTCCACGTAGGGGACATAGCTCCACAGCTCCACGTAGGGGACATAGCTCCACAGCTCCACGTAGGGGACATAGCTCCACAGCTCCACGTAGGGGACATAGCTCCACAGCTCCACGTAGGGGACATAGCTCCAAGAAGTGACGCCACGTGTAGTGACACCATTGAACTAAATTTTTTTTTAAAATTGAAGATTAGACAAAGGTGACCAAGACAAGACAAGACATGACAAGACAAGACAAGACATGATTACTAGCTGCCGAGTCACCAGTAGCCACAAGTTATTGGCTATGTTTATCTGTTACTCAGGCCAGATGCAGTATTGCTATAAAAAACAAAAAATTAATTAAAAAACTGACTTTAAATATTAGTTTAATTATGTCAATTAAGGCCTCATTACACCCAAGATTTGCATTTTTTCCCCATTTGTGGTAATTTACCTTAGTTTGGTGACCACTAAACTGTGTACCTCTGTCCTTACTTTATTTATGTGCTCTGTCTTTACTTTATTTCACGTGTGTCCTCTAACTTACTTTATATGTGGCCGGGTGGATGAGACTCGTTAACCTTTGTCGGCAACTCATCTAAGAGAAGGAAACTCTGAATTCAAACCCGTAGTTGGAGTCCCGTAAGGCGCATACAATGACAATTCCTGCAACCGAACCCATCCCTGGTCGTCTTGACGTAGAGTCTTGCCACTGGATATGGTGGGCTCGGACGAGAAAGTGAGGTTGACGCCGCGCAACTCTTCCTCACTTTAAACAAAAGTCACCAGACACCAGACGACTCGATGGTCCTCGTCGATCCCCGACGGACGAACAACAACAACATATGTGTCCTCTGCCTTCACTTTATGTGTGTCCTTTAACTTACTTTATGTGTGTCTTCTAGCCTTACTTTATGTGTCCTCTACCCTTACTTTATATGTGTCCTTTACCCTTACTTTTAAACAATGCACTAATAAATCATTTTATAAAAGTTACAAATTTCAAATTGCCTTATTCCATGATAAATGAAATGATGAGATCAATCTTAAAAATGTGGTGCTATTTGAAGGTGATAACAAGATCAGTTGGCTAATTTCTACGCCATTATCTCTATTTTATGTTGCCATTGATTTCATCCCATCAGACGGCACGTACTGAGTTTAGCAAACAGACCAGACGGCTTGACGCAGTCATGACGTCATTCCACCCCAGATTGGTGGCGTTAACGATGATATCAGGTTTTTTAAATACTTTATCTCCGAGATTTCATGGTCCACAATTGTTCAGCAATATCCATTAATTTTATTTGTATCTTTTTGTATCCAGACATATGTCAACTAAATGACTGATACCATATCCATGGGCGCCCTTAGGGGGGGGGCAAGGGGGGCACTTGCCCCTCTGGATTGTTTGGATAAAAAATTTTTAGACAAAAATAGACAACAAATTTATTAAAGTAAAGAGAAAATAAAGAGAAAGTAACTAAGCTGATGTCCTGTCCGTTCGTTCACCATACAAATACGCTACAGTAAATTAAAACTATATTAAAACATTACTA
>CAXITT010000168.1:667649-685149 GCA_964033795.1 Lymnaea stagnalis
ACCCCCCCCCCCCCCCCCCCCCCATTTTATATATTTTTTTAAATATGTCTTTTTCTTTGCCTCTTTCATTCGCATCCCAACGGAGAGATCTTGACACAAAGAAAATAGTGACGTCACGACAAAACTGGTCAACTGTTAAATTAGTTTTTACATACTTGTCATCGTTCCACACTCACCCAGGACCGGATTTCCGTTAGGACTTAGGACTATCCCAGGTCAGGGCGCAGCTGTAATGGGCATGTTGTACTAACGTGTACAGAAGAAGAAAAAAATGTACAAGTTTTCTGGTACTTTCTTTTTTTTTTTTTAAAGGCCATATGAAATGTTGGAGATTTGAATTTAATATATAATGCGTTTCAAAGATTGTATTAAGGGATAATATTTTTAAAAATAAACTATTAAAAATTCACTTGGAAATTATAAGGGCACTTTGAGAAAAGGCGCATAACTATTTGTTTTGGCAGAAATGTGTAAATCCATCTCTGCACTGACCTAATGATTAATCTCGGCACGGACCTAGTGATCCATCTCTGTACAGACCTAATGATCCATTCACTCCACCGACCTAATGATCCATCTCTGCAATGTCCAAATGATGAATCACTGCGCTGACCTAATGATCCATAAATGCTCTGACCTAATGATCCATCTCTGCACTGACCTAATGATCCATCTCTGCACTGACCTAATGATCCATCTCTGCACTGAGCTAATGATACACCTTTGAACTGACCCAATGATCCATCTCTGCACTGAGCTAATGATACACCTTTGAACTGACCCAATGATCCATCTCTGCACTGAGCTAATGATACACCTTTGAACTGACCCAATGATCCATCTCTGCACTGAGCTAATGATACACCTTTGAACTGACCCAATGATCCATCTCTGCACTGAGCTAATGATACACCTTTGAACTGACCCAATGATCCATCTCTGCACTGAGCTAATGATACACCTTTGAACTGACCCAATGATCCATCTCTGCACTGACCTAATGATACACCTTTGAACTGACCCAATGATCCATCTCTGCACTGACCCAATGATCCATCTCTGCACTGACCCAATGATCCATCTCTGCACTGACCCAATGATCCATCTCTGCACTGACCCAATGATCCATCTCTGCACTGACCCAATGATCCATCTCTGCACTGACCCAATGATCCATCTCTGCACTGACCCAATGATCCATCTCTGCACTGACCCAATGATCCATCTCTGCACTGACCCAATGATCCATCTCTGCACTGACCCAATGATCCATCTCTGCACTGACCCAATGATCCATCTCTGCACTGACCCAATGATCCATCTCTGCACTGACCCAATGATCCATCTCTGCACTGACCCAATGATCCATCTCTGCACTGACCCAATGATCCATCTCTGCACTGACCCAATGATCCATCTCTGCACTGACCCAATGATCCATCTCTGCACTGACCCAATGATCCATCTCTGCACTGACCCAATGATCCATCTCTGCACTGACCCAATGATCCATCTCTGCACTGACCCAATGATCCATCTCTGCACTGACCCAATGATCCATCTCTGCACTGACCCAATGATCCATCTCTGCACTGACCCAATGATCCATCTCTGCACTGACCCAATGATCCATCTCTGCACTGACCCAATGATCCATCTCTGCACTGACCCAATGATCCATCTCTGCACTGACCCAATGATCCATCTCTGCACTGACCCAATGATCCATCTCTGCACTGACCCAATGATCCATCTCTGCACTGACCCAATGATCCATCTCTGCACTGACCCAATGATCCATCTCTGCACTGACCCAATGATCCATCTCTGCACTGACCCAATGATCCATCTCTGCACTGACCCAATGATCCATCTCTGCACTGACCCAATGATCCATCTCTGCACTGACCCAATGATCCATCTCTGCACTGACCCAATGATCCATCTCTGCACTGACCCAATGATCCATCTCTGCACTGACCCAATGATCCATCTCTGCACTGAGCTAATGATACACCTTTGAACTGACCCAATGATCCATCTCTGCACTGACCCAATGATCCATCTCTGCACTGACCCAATGATCCATCTCTGCACTGACCCAATGATCCATCTCTGCACTGACCCAATGATCCATCTCTGCACTGAGCTAATGATACTTGAGTAAAACAGTTCGCTTAGCTTCCCGCTCAAGCTGCTTCTCGTGTCACGTTATGTACGACTGCACAGTGTATCATTGTATCAATTTATCACTGTATCTTTGTATCATTGTATCATAGTATCAATGTACCACTGTATCACTATATTAACGTATTATCCTACTCTGCCTGGGCAGTTTGTTACAGCCAAAGCTTAACTTTCAAAGAGGATGGGGCAGGAGACCACGTGGTGGGCTGGATGAAGTGGGGATGGACGTAGTGGAGCCGATGTAATAAAATGGACTTAGTGTAGTGGGCGTAGTGGACTGGGTGTAGTGGAGTGGACGTAGTGGGTTGGATGTAGTGGGGTGGAGTGGACGTAGTGGTGTGGACGTAGTCTGAGGGACGAATAACAATTAAGTGAAGCTGAACGATGTATTTTTCCTTTAAGTGACGATTGAAAAAATGTATATCACAAGGTCTATTACATTTTGTTATCATTTAATTTCTCCTATGTAACCATCTATATGTATAATTCACCAGAAAATAGGGCAAGCAAGAAGAAGCAAGTCATATATAGATACGTGACAGCAAGCAAGACGCAGGCAAACCCTCCCCTCCATTCTCTCGCCTGCCCATCGTTGGTCTCGAGACATGCGCACTGCGATGGAGCTACTGCCCCCCCCTCCTGCAACACCCTCACTTGCCAGCAATGCGCACACCCCAACAAACTCGCAGCGTATGCTAAGCCGCGGGTCGGCTATATTTATATATGTCAGGGTTGCAAAATAAAAAGTGTGTAGTGACGTATCATGAAAAAAAAGGGGGGGGGGAGGGGTATCGCAAAATTGGCTTTCTTAAATGTGGGTAGCTTTAAAGTTCACGTTTTTGTAAAGTAACTTTAGTAGATGGGAAGTTCACGCATTGCTTTCTCCAATGTTTGGCGGGCTATATTTAGTTTAATATAATAGACATCAGTGAGCACCACTGTTTAAAATTGCCAATTAAACAGAAATATTCAGACACTGTTTGAAGTTGCCAATTGAAAAGACATATTCAGACACTGTTTAAGTTGCCAATTGAACAAAAATATTCAGACACTGTTTAAAGTTGACAATTGAGAAGACATGTTGGGACACAAGTTGAAAGTTTTTCCGAAAATGTTAAATAAGATTAAAATGTCAAATAGACGAAATTTTCTCTCCATAAATCACGGCGTTCCAGTACTGTGACGCATGAGTCCATGGGAATAAATTGATGGCTGTAGGTTGCACGATGGTAGGTGAAACATTCTGTTCATTTGGCAATAATTCATCTTCAAATATTATTTAAGATAGATAACTATTCAAGTTTCACATATGGAGAGATTCATTGTGACCTCCCGTACATAGAACCCAATTACGTGGGTTATTAATGCGCTAGAGTTGAACAGAATGTCACAGGTTTTATATTTATGGCATATTAATTAATTTTTTAATTTTTTTTTTCTCAAGAAAATATTTTGTTATCAATTAGTATGTTTGTATACATTTTATAAATTTAAAACATTTATAGGTGAATTCAAGTCATCTTTACCACCCTCCGACTCCGGAATGTTAGATATTGTCATCTATCTTCGACTCGCCAGCCTCTCTGGGAAATCCAGACTGTTATTGCTACATTAGATCAATCTGTTTCCTTTAAGACGACTTGTTCGGGGAAAATTAGCTGGACAACCCGTGTTACATTGACATTGGTCCCATCAGGAGAGCGATCTTGTTGTTTTATATATTTGCTCTAAGTCAACTGTCTACTAAGTTGGACTGTACTCCCAAGGAGTCCAAAGAAAGCGTTACAAAGACTCACTGAAAGTGGCACTAAAGGCCTTCAGCATAAACCCTACTCAATGGATGCAGACAGCCCAGGACAGAGCCAGATGGAGAGCTGCTGTCAAGAATGGGGCTAAATCCCATGAAGCTAAGAGAATAACCACAGCTGAGACACGCAGTCTTGTCCGAAAGAGCAACATTAGGTCATCACCTGAAGCAACTATTCCATGCCCACGGTGTCATAGATTATTCCGAGCAAGGATCGGTCTAACAAGCCACCTAAGAGCTCACAGTAATCCTAACCCCCCCCCCACCCGCCCCTAACCGGGTGATTCGATGTTCCTTGTCGACTTCGAAGGACGAACAACACACATGTATCGAAATGTTAGTATGTATCAAACTGTAAGTATGTATTGAACTGTAAGTATGTATTGAACTGTAAGTATGTATTGAACTGTCAGTATGTATTGATCTGTAAGTATGTATCGAACTGTAAGTATGTATTGAACTGTAAGTATGTATTGAACTGTAAGTATGTATTGAACTGTAAGAATGTATTGAACTGTAAGTATGTTAAGAACTGTAAGTATGTTAAGAACTGTAAGAATGTATCGAAATGTTAGTATGTATCGAAATGTAAGTATGTATTGAAATGTAAGTATGTATCGAACTGTAAGTATGTATCGAAATGTAAGTATTATTGAACTGTAAGAATGTATTGAAATGTGTGTATGTATCGAAATGTAAGTATGTATTGAACTGTAAGTATGTATCGAACTGTAAGTATGTATTGAACTGTAAGTATGTATCGAACTGTAAGTATGTATTGAACTGTAGGTATGTATTGAACTGTACGTATGTATTGAACTGTAAGTATGTATAGAACTGTAAGTATGTATCGAACTGTAAGTATGTATTGAACTGTAAGTATATATCGAAATGTAAGTAAGTATTGAACTGTAAGTATGTATTGAACTGTAAGTATGTATTGAAATGTAAGTATGTATTGAACTGTAAGTATGTATCGAAATGTAAGTATGAATTGAACTGTATGTATCGAAATGTAAGTATGTATCGAAATGTAAGTATGTATCGAAATGTAAGTATGTATTGAACTGTAAGTATGTATCGAAATGTAAGTATGTATCGAAATGTAAGTATGTATTGAACTGTAAGTATGTATCGAAATGTAAGTATGTATCGAAATGTAAGTATCTATCGAACTGTAAGTATGTATCGAAATGTAAGTATGTATCGAAATGTAAGTATGTATCGAAATGTAAGTATGTATCGAAATGTAAGTATGTATCGAACTGTAAGTATGTATCGAAATGTAAGTATGTATCGAACTGTAAGTATGTATCGAAATGTAAGTATGTATTGAACTGTAAGTATGTATTGAAATGTAAGTATGTATCAAAATGTAAGTATGTATTGAACTGTAAGTATGTATCGAAATGTAAGTATGTATCGAAATGTAAGTATGTATCGAAATGTAAGTATGTATTGAACTTCGAAATGTAAGTATGTATTGAAAAGTAATTATGTATTGAACTGTAAGTATGTATCGAAATGTAAGTATGTATTGAACTGTAAGTATGTATTGAACTGTAAGTATGTATTGAAATGTAAGTATGTATCGAAATGTAAGTATGTATTGAACTGTAAGTATGTATTGAAATGTAAGTATGAATCGAAATGTAAGTATGTATTGAACTGTAAGTATGTATCGAATGTAAGTATGTATTGTAATGTATGTATGTATTGAACTGTAAGTATGTATTGAACTGTAAGTATGTATTGAACTGTAAGTATGTATTGAACTGTAAGAATGTATTGAACTGTAAGTATGTATCGAACTGTAAGTATGTATTGAACTGTAAGTATGTATCGAAATGTTAGTATGTATCGAAATGTAAGTATGTATCGAAATTTAAGTATGTATTAAACTGTAAGTATGTATTGAAATGTGTGTATGTATCGAAATGTAAGTATGTATTGAACTGTAAGTATGTATCGAACTGTAAGTATGTATTGAACTGTAAGTATGTATCGAACTGTAAGTATGTATTGAACTGTAGGTATTGAACTGTACGTATGTATTGAACTGTAAGTATGTATTGAACTGTAAGTATGTATCGAACTGTAAGTATGTATTGAACTGTAAGTATGTATTGAACTGTAAGTATGTATCGAAATGTAAGTATGTATTGAACTGTAAGTATGTATCGAAATGTAAGTATGAATTGAACTGTATGTATCGAAATGTAAGTATGTATCGAAATGTAAGTATGTATCGAAATGTAAGTATGTATTGAACTGTAAGTATGTATCGAAATGTAAGTATGTATCGAAATGTAAGTATGTATTGAACTGTAAGTATGTATTGAACTGTAAGTATGTATCGAACTGTAATTATGTATCGAACTGTAAGTATGTATCGAAATGTAAGTATGTATTAAACTGTAAGTATGTATTGAAATATAAGTATGTATCGAAATGTAAGTATGTATTGAACTGTAAGTATGTATTGAAATGTAAGTATGTATTGAACTGTAAGTATGTATTGATTGGTAAGTATGTATCAAAATGTAAGTATGTATTGAACTGTAAGTATGTATCGAACTGTAAGTATGTATTGAACGGTATGTATGTATCGAAATGTAAGTGTGTATTGAACTTCGAAATGTAAGTATGTATTGAACTGTCATTATGTATTGAACTGTAAGTATGTATCGAAATGTAAGTATGTATTGAACTGTAAGTATGTATTGAACTGTAAGTATGTATTGAAATGTAAGTATGTATCGAAATGTAAGTATGTATTGAACTGTAAGTATGTATCGAAATGTAAGTATGTATTGAACTGTAAGTATGTATCGAAATGTAAGTATGTATTGTAATGTAAGTATGTATTGAACTGTAAGTATGTATTGAACTGTAAGTATGTATTGAACTGTAAGTATGTATCGAACTGTAATTATGTATCGAACTGTAAGTTTGTATCGAAATGTAAGTATGTATTAAACTGTAAGTATGTATTGAAATGTAAGTATGTATCGATATGTAAGTATGTATTGAACTGTAAGTATGTTTTGAAATGTAAGTATGTATCGAAATGTAAGTATGTATTGAACTGTAAGTATGTATCGAAATGTAAGTATGTATTGAACTGTAAGTATGTATCGAAATGTAAGTATGTATTGTAATGTAAGTATGTATTGAACTGTAAGTATGTATTGAACTGTAAGTATGTATTGAACTGTAAGTATGTATCGAACTGTAATTATGTATCGAACTGTAAGTTTGTATCGAAATGTAAGTATGTATTAAACTGTAAGTATGTATTGAAATGTAAGTATGTATCGATATGTAAGTATGTATTGAACTGTAAGTATGTTTTGAAATGTAAGTATGTATCGAAATGTAAGTATGTATTGAACTGTAAGTATGTATCGAAATGTAAGTATGTATTGAACTGTAAGTATGTATCGAAATGTAAGTATGTATTGTAATGTAAGTATGTATTAAACTGTAAGTATGTATTGAACTGTAAGTATGTATTGAACTGTAAGTATGTATCGAACTGTAATTATGTTTCGAACTGTAAGTATGTATCGAAATGTAAGTATGTATTGAACTGTAAGTATGTATCGAAATGTAAGTATGTATTGAAATGTAAGTATGTATTGAACTGTAAGTATGTATCGAAATGTAAGTATGTATCGAAATGTAAGTTTGTATTGAACTGTAAGTATGTATTGAACTGTACGTATGTATTGAACTTTAAGTATGTATCGAAATGTAAGTATGTATTGAACTGTAAGTATGTATTGAACTGTAAGTATGTATCGAAATGTAAGTATGTATTGAACTGTAAGTATGTATCGAACTGTAAGTATATATTGAACTGTAAGTATGTATTGAACTGTAAGTATGTATTGAACTGTAAGTATGTATTGAACTGTAAGTGTTTATCGAAATGTAAGTATGTATTGAACTTTAAGTATGTATTGAACTGCAAGTGTGTATTGAACTGTAAGTATGTATTGAACTATAAGTATGTATTGAACTGTAAGTATGTATCGAAATGTAAGTATGTATTGAACTGTAAGTATGTATCGAAATGTAAGTATGTATTGAACTGTAAGTGTGTATTGAACAATAAGTATGTATTGAACTGTAAGTATATATGGAACTGTAAGTGTGTATTGAACTGTAAGTATGTATTGAGCTGTATTATTGAACTGTAAGCATTTATCGAACTGTAAGTATGTATTGAGCTGTATGTATTGAACTGTAAGTATTTATTGAACTTAAAGTCCATCCACTGTAGGACAGGGGTAACATTATTATTGGAAGAAATCAAGACTTTAATTGTATTGACATACTTCATAATTATATGATTTATTTTTATGAGTTGAAAATAATGTGCTTTAAAAAATTCTTTAAATTAACTTCGCATTTGATTGTGGCTGGCTTGGTGGCAAAATCTTCGGAGGGCTACTTGACCAACTATTCGTCAAGCTCTCGAGCTGAAACTTGGGACATAGAGTCGTTGCCGATGACAAGACATCCTATCAAATTTTCAGCTCCACCAGCAACCTGACCCCCACAACATCAGTTATTCCTGTTTTTCAAGGCAAACATGAAGGAAAATTCCCGATAACTGGGCAAAATGAGATTCAAACAAATTTAGCAAGTGCGTTTGGTGCGTAATATTTTCTTATGTTTTTGTGAAATTGTTGGTGAAATAAACTTTGCTGTTTACAAGCTGGCGGGACATTTGACTATTAATAGAGTTCAGGGGCGTAAAAAATAAATGTGTGGTTGCGAGCCTAGCGGTGGGATGAGCACTAGTTCTTATAAAGTACGTTACTTGTATGAAATGAATATTTTTTTCCAAATTTTCAGCCCCACCCCCCACTGCTCAATGTTACATTTTATAAAGGATTTATACCAAAAACTTTGTTTTCTAGAGTTGTTTATGGCATACGTTCCCGCTGTTTATTTTATGATTAGAGTTGTTTATGGCATACGTTCCCGCTGTTTATTTTATGATTAGAGTTGTTTATGGCATACGTTCCCGCTGTTTATTTTATGATTAGAGTTGTTTATGGCAAACACTCCCGCTGTTTATTTATGATTAGAGTTGTTTATGGCAAACACGCCCTCTCTTTATTTATGATTAGAGTTGTTTATGGCAAACACTCCCGCTGTTTATTTATGATCTTTTTTTGCACTTATTTATTCAGGTTGATATATTTATTTACAGCAAGTTTCAAAACGAACAGAATTGAAGATGTTACTTGGGTTCGTCATAATTTTGTCAAAGTGACTAAATGAATGTGACTAAATAAATGTGACTAAATAAAAGTGACTAAATAAATGTGACTAAATAAATGTGACTAAATAAATGTGACTAAATAAATGAGACTAAGTAAATGTGCGGTACTTTCAGCACTGTTAGTTTTGGCCCTTACTCCATAAGATAAGCTGGGAATGGATTATTTTTAAATAAATAAGCATCAACTTTTGTAGAGAAAGTATGGTGTGTCATTTCAGGTTTTTTCAGGGGTGGGGGAGGCGAAACCAAAACTTCGTGTGCTGGATGAGTTATTACTTAAGGCGCCACAGTACATAGGAATTTTAATAAAACCTACGAATTCAAAGGAGGGGGGGGGGGTGTCCCTGGCGAAAAGTGGACAAGACGTTCAAATAAATCCTTACAATCTACACTGAAAAAAAAAATTCCTCCAATAAAGAAGTCTTTACGGCGTTTTTATATAAAAACTTCGTGTGCTGGATGAGTTATAACTTAAGGCGCCACAATAAATAGGAATTTTAATAAAAACTACGAATTCAAAGGGGGGGGGGGGGGTGTCCCTGGCGAAAAGTGGACAAGACGTTCAAATAAATCCTTACAATCTACACTGAAAAAAAAAATTCCTCCAATAAAGAAGTCATTACGGCGTTTTTATATTTCCCCTTTTCTTTTGGTCTGGAAGAAATATTTTTAAAGGCCATTTTTTACACACAAAAAATTGCATGCGTCAAATTAAAATAAGTTCTGAAATTTTGCTTAATTTGATCACTTTATTTTTAAAAGATGACAGCAATGTTTTCGTCACATGTCGGTAGTTCTGACGCTCAAGAAATCCAACAAAATCAATATTAAACAATATTTTTAAAGGAAACATGATTTATTACTAAAATTGATCGGATTTCCTGCTTGGTCTTTCCTCTATATATTTACCTCAAAACTAGGATAAATCCTAAGATTTCTCAGTCAAAAAGTGACACTTGTTTCCAGACAAGTGTCAAATATTTTAGACAAGTGCCACAAAGGTCACCGTAGCCACTGTCCACAAACAGAAAGTGACCACAAATGATATCATGTTGACCAGTCCGCTGAGGTCCCAGCAGCACTCATCCCTTGGTGTGAGACATTTGGCTGGACCCTTCTCCCCTGGCGGGCCATTGTCGCCAAGCGCGATGTCTGGTGAACGAGATGGCGACCTCACCTTCACCTTCACGTTTGGTGCATCCAAGAAGCCGGACATACGGAGCTTCTCGTGACGTCGGGGCTTGTCCACCTCTGATTGATAAGTCCAGTCTTCGGAGGGTTGGTTTGTCTTTCTTTTTAGTTTCTGCACCACAAAGAATGGGATCAAACAATGAGGACTGTATTAGAATGGCACAATGAGGACTGTATTAGAATGGCGAATTTCAATATGTTTACAACAAAGATGATTGTGACAAAAAATTATATTTTTTCCGATTATTTACTTGGACAGAAGTGGACAGAGGTGAACACAAAGTCGACAGAAGTGGACAGAGGTGAACAGAATTGGACAGAATTGGAAAAAAGTCGACAGAAGTGGACAAAAGTCGACAGAAGTGGACAGAGGTGAGCAGAAGTGGACAGAAGTGAATGGGCAGTTTTTATTTGTAGCTTCAGTTTGTAAAAATCTCATTGACTAATTGACTATGTCCATAGATTCTCAGACAAGTCATTTGAAATGAAGAGAAAAAACTTTACGCCTAACACATTCTTTGCTGCTGTAGTTTTTGTAGAAGTAGCTGCTGTCATAATTGTTTTGCTTCATGGGTGCAAAACATGGAATATAAAGATAGATGAAAACAATTTAAACTACAATTGAATCCAACACCATGTATTTGTTAAGTTGATTATATACTAGCCTGCTCACTTTGTCGGATTAATGAAGGATTTGTCTAGGTCAAGGGTCATTATAAAATATTATACGATAATTATTTAATAAATTATTACTGTTACCCCCCCAAAAAAAGTAAAAAATTATTTTGCATTCGGTGCATCAAACCAAAAACATATGTGGTATGGCTGTTACGCTGTGTTCAATAGGCGTTCAAAATAAAATTCCCAGAAGTTAGCACTAATTGGGATGCTTATGAAGTGTGTTACTTGAATTCATGTTTTGTCAGGTTAGGAGATGGGAAATTCTAGTTTAGTCTAGCACTGCTAACGCCATTGTTTGGATTGTTATATATTGCCTGTGATGCATAAATATATTAACAAAACTAATATATTTACTTTTATTTATTTTCCAGTACTATTTAATTGGAATGTATCTGTATCCGACGGGACCGATCAATGTCATGGGGTCAGGACGTAGTTTTGAAAAGGTTGATATACATTATTATGGGCGGCTCCTTTGTTTTATAGCTAAACGTGTATTTGTGCTTCATGGCTGAAGACATGTCAACAAGTTACCGTGTGTCCGATTGACAGGTAATCGTGTTACCGTAATTTATTTAGACCTTTTGCCTGCCGTGTAAGTAAACCAATTACATTTTGTCAACTATTCAGCTAAGCCCTTACCATCTGTCTCGAGTGCAGCTAACCTCGCACCAATTTTCTCGCTCTCAGAAACAGCTAGACCCTGGAGTATTTCAAAACCGATTTGAAAACACAACTATTTCGCAAACACCTGCTGGGGTGATATTGTCTGCCATCTTTTCCAGCTAGCTATTATATCCTAGATGTATATTGGCTTGTTTTTTTATGTTTACAAGGGATGAAAGACTTACAATGGGTATTCTCGTATGTAGTTTTTATAGTGCTGCATTTTGTATTTCGATGTGGTATAATACAGATTTTTTTCAATTCTCTTTGAATATGTTTGACTTTCTACCCCGCTTCGAGCCTTTGGGGATGAACCGTGATTTTAAAATAAACTTTATTATTATTATTGTCTGCCTTGCAGGTAAGCACCTTACTCCTTTGTCTGCCATGCAAGTAAACCAATTACCTATTTGTTTGCTGTGCAAGTGCACCAATTACCTTTTCCCTGCCGTGCAGGTACACCAATTACCTTTTCCCTGCCATGCAGGTACACCAATTACCCTTTCCCTGCCGTGCAGGTACACCAATTACCTTTTCCCTGCCGTGCAGGTACACCATTTACCTTTTTCATGCCGTGCAGGTACATCAATTACCTTTTCCCTGCCGTTCAGGAAAGCCACGACGATTGTCAACAGGACGATCAGGGCGGCGTTGGCGATGAGAACGAATAAGTAGATGGTCAGTAGTGGCAGAGAGTTGGAGGACCTGGGCAGCATCTCGGACAGGGTGGACATGAACATGGCTTGAGATAACAGGACAGTTATACCTAGAGGGTGAAGGTCAGAGGTCAGTTAAGTCAGTTTGAGATCGCTCCTGGTTTAAGGTTAGTCAATGTTACACAAAATATTCAGCTTGCCCATGTCCCACTTAAAGCCAACATGGTTTGACACGAATTAAGTACAGTTGTTCATTAAACAGAAACTCGTCCCTCTCCCCACTAATCAGCAACGAGGCTATGACAGGTAGTTCCGGCTCATAAGAGCAAAATCACAGTACATGAACTGCTCATTCCTAACAAGGGCAATTATGGGCTGGAACACGCTTCAAAAAGGAACAGTTGGGGCGACAAAAATTGATACATTTGCCTCGGTTGCCCCCCTGTCTTCCAGGCAGGGCAGGATTTAGACCGGCTGAGGCTCTAAGCTATACAAAGTTCAAGGGGGGGGGGGGGCGCCTCTACCGTTTTAAATTACATAAGCTGGTCCAATAAACAAATAAAACACATACCAGGCAGAATGTGGGGGCCCTAATCTGCAGCCTGTTTAGCTTATAGGTAAATCCGGCACTGCCAAGGCAGGGCAGGATTTAGACCGGCTGAGGCTCTAAGCTATACAAAGTTCAAGGGGGGGGGGGGGCGCCTCTACCGTTTTAAATTACATCAGCTGGTCCAATAAACATATAAAACACATAGCAGGCAGAATGTGGGGGCCCTAATCTGCAGCCTGTTTAGCTTATAGGTAAATCCGGCACTGCCTCCAGCCCCCAGTACATGATACCCTCGCCCTTGCAACCAGTGAAGTGTCCTCTTCAATGTCATGCACAGAAACATCGCGAAAGCCCTCTACATACAGCAGAGCCAGAATGATCGAAACATTCATCGTTGACCCTCAAAATGAAGAAGAAGAAAAGGAAGGCTGGAGGAAGATGGAAAACAATAGCAAACCTCCGTAGATTGTTGACTACGGGAAATCCTCCACAATATCCCAAACACATTAGTTAGGGAAATAACAGCACAAATCCTAGTAGACAAAAAAAATCCAGAAAAGAAGGAGATGAGTAGGTAATACCGTAAGAGAACCAGATAAGATAAGATAAGATAAGATAAGATAAGATAAGATTCTTTTATTGATCCAAATAAAAGTAAATGTTTTTTGATTGCATTATACATTTTCAGCACAAAAATAAAACAATTGGAACACAAGACATTTAAAATAAATTATTTCAAACAGCCATTCAGTGAGTTCTCTTAGCAAAATCGGGGACTTATTAGTTCTCATTCAGATGTGTGACTTCAGAGGAAGCACGCCGGTAAATTCGTACAGATTGGGGAACAAAAGAATTTTTATATTGGTCAGTCCTCGCCCTGATGGAAAGAATTCGTCCCGAACGGCCCGATCCTAAGTATCTAGGATGAAGAGGGTGGGAGTGGGATGTATCATCCAAAATGTGTTTAGTTTTGCAAAAAACATCTTTCTTCAAATAGTTCTTCAAGTGAAGGATGTTTAGTTTGTGTTATGTTTCCAGTTTTCTTGATTAGTCGGTGTATGCGGTGTTTAATATCAGACGTTGAATTCCCACACCAGCAGGTAATAGTGAAATTAAGCAGGCTTCCAATAGTTGCACGGTAGAATAAGTTAACGACTTGTTTGTTTACGCCGAAATTGTACAGTTTTTTTAGTAGAACAGTCTTTGGTTGAATTTCTTATACAGGATTTGGCCGTGCTCATGCCATGTTAGCTTATTATTAATGGTGATACCTAAGTACTTGTATGCCTCCACTTTCTCCACATTTTGATTTTTTTATGTTGAGATATGTAATCAGGTGTTTCCCCTTCCTGAAATCAACAACCATTTCTTTTGTTTTTGAGACATTCAACTGGAGAAAATTTTCATCGCACCAATTGATAAAGCTTGTAACTAAGTTACGGTATAGGCGTTCTCCTTCAGATATTAAGCCAATAATCGTGGTATCATCAGCAAATTTTAAGATTGGAATGGTGTCGCTTGAGCTTTGAATATCATTTGTATATATTGCATACAGTACAGGAGAGAGAACGCAGCCTTGTGGCGCCCCGGTGCTTATTTCTCTGGTTAGAGATACTTGGTTATTTCCTTTGACAGATTGTGGTTTTATAGC
The DNA here is from genome assembly GCA_964033795.1 of Lymnaea stagnalis. NCBI lineage: Eukaryota > Metazoa > Mollusca > Gastropoda > Lymnaeidae > Lymnaea > Lymnaea stagnalis. The sequence goes on from CAXITT010000168.1 coordinate 682,338, forward strand.
TAAACGTGTATTTGTGCTTGCTTTGCCGCTGTCACTTCGCAGCCGCCACTTCGCATCCCCCGTGACGCCGCCGCAGCCATTTCGCCATTCCCGTTTTACCATCACCATTCCGAGCCAGGGACGTTTCGCTGACGATGATTAAAATTATTTGTGATTCCAAAATGGCTAATACTTAGGTGACTAAAGTCTTTTCAAGCTTCACGAAAATCCTTACAAGTGCGCAATATCTATGTGCGCATATTTGTGTGCTGTGCAATCGTCATAACGTGTTTAAAACTTTGTCTGTTTGTTTCGCGAAATCTCCTCCGTGCGTTTATGGGATTAAAAGTGTATTTTTAAAATAATGTTTTTACACTGGTAAGTGCCCTCCTCCCTCTCATCCCCCCTCTCTCTCCCCCCCCCCCACTCCATTCACCTGGACACAAGCTTTCTAGACATAAGTCAAATTAAACGCGATCAGATTTCTGAACCCCAGTTATCACGTAATAGCGGGGTTCCCCTGTACTCTGTGAGTTGATGACCAGAAAAAACATCGCTTACTAACTGGGTTCCACTGTACTATGTGAGTTGATGACAAGAGCAAACATCGCATAATAGCGGGGTTCAGCAGTAAGTTGTGACTAGATGCCCTGGACACATATCGCGCACAGGTTGCAGTTTTTTTTTACACCAGGTAAGTGTCATTTGAGAAAATACATGGTGTGTATAAAGGTTACAAAAAAGAAATCACTTCTCAGTTTCCTCCCGGCATTTAAACAATAGGCCTAAAGACGGTCCTAAAGAATAGTCCTACAGACGATCCTACCTACCCGCCTGCCTAAGAGCAATAGTCCTACACACAGCCCCATTGCAGTCCTACACAGCCCCAATTGCAGTCCTACACACAGCCCCAATTGCAGTCCTACACACAGCCCCAATTGCAGTCCTACACACAGCCCCAATTGCAGTCCTACACACAGCCCCAATTGCAGTCCTACACACAGCCCCAATTGCAGTCCTACAGACAGTCCTAAAGACAGTCTTACACCACAACTATGGCTTTTTATAGATTAAAGTCAAGCATGAAGCTCTCTGCGAGGCAGCATCTGTTTCCACTCAGTACTACTAACTTGTGAAATTGAAGGGCTGTTTTGGAGAGGTAGCAGGACGCAACAGAAGCAAATTTTGTGTAAGAGATAATGTTTAAAAAAAATATTTCATATCTGTTAGTACGAGATGAAAATAGTCTATTGAAGTCAGCGTTGTCGTACAGCTTTCAGAGAGCATAACTACAACCAACCAAAGTAATGTAGGCTGCTATAAGTTATAACATGGTCACATATTTGACCAAACAGAACATAATTTACATAGGAAAAAAAAATTCCTCCCATAAAAGAAGAAAACTAATTTAATTGTTTGAACTGTTTATGTGTGTGTGGGTGGGGGTGGGTGGGGGTTTAGCGTGTTAACCATTTGTTAATGGTTGGATTGCAGTGATTTTTTAAATATTTAAAAAAAAACTGTTTTCAGTCAAACTTAATTAGGTCTGGTGGCAATGTTGTCAAATTTCTTTTTGAACGCACTGAACTCTATATCAAAACAGAATAATGCGTTCAAAAAGAAGTTTGAAGCAAAATTTTAACATGTGCACTGAAAAAAAGATTCGACCAAATTTTCGTTCGATAAAATTTTCGTCGATCAATTTTCCGTCGACGAAATTTCTTTCGATGAAATTTCCGGAAACGGGTTTAGATGGTTAAATTATTTCATTTGGTTTAGATGGTTAAGCTATTTCATGTGGTTTAGATGGTTAAGTCATTTCATGTGGTTTAGATAGTTAAGCTATTTCATTTGGTTGAGATGGTTCAGTTATTTCATGTGGTTTAGGTGGTTAAGCTATTTCATTTGGTTTAGATGGTTAAATTATTTCATGTGGTTGAGATGGTTCAGTTATTTCATGTGGTTGGTATTGTTAAGTTATTTTATGTGGTTTAGATGATTAAATTGTTTCATATGGTTGTGATGGTTTAGATATTTCATGTGGTTTAGATGGTTAAGTTATTTCATGTGGTTGAGATGGTTAAGTCATTTCATGTGGTTTAGATGGCTAAATGTTTTCATGTGGTTTAGGTGGTTAAATTATTTCATGTATTTTAGATGATTATGTTATTTCATGTGGAAACACTAGGCTGGTCACCATTGGAGAAACGACGACGACAATCCAGGCTCTCCATGATGTACAAGATAAATAATGGGCTGGTCCACTGTTCCAGTATTAAACAGAAACTCGTCCCTCTCCCCCATAGACAGCGACGAGGCCATAACAGGCAATTCAGGCTCATACCAGCAAGAAGCCAGTATAGAAGCTGCTCATTCCTGCCCAAGACAATCAGGGACTGGAACAATCTTTCAAAGGGAACGGTTTAGGCGACAACACTAGACACATTTGTGTCTATTGCCTCAAGCCTTCAAAACCCTAGTGCATGATTTTCTCACAAAGTGGCACTGGAAATCAGTGAAATTTCCTCATCAACACCAGGAAAAGAAACATTGCAAATCCCATCTACATGCATAGGAGCCAAAATGATCAATAAACTGATCGTGGGCCCTTAAGATACAGAAGAAGAAGAAATTATTGTATGTGGTTGGAATGGTTAAATTATTTCCATGTGGTTGGGGTGGTCAAGTTATTTCATGTCATTTAGATTGTTAAATTATTTTATGTGGTTGAGATGGTCAAGCTATTTCATGTGATTTGATGGTTAAGTTATTTCATGGGGTTACGTTGGTTAGATTATTTCATGTGGTTTAGATGGTTAAATAATTTCATGTG
>CAXITT010000168.1:690149-775149 GCA_964033795.1 Lymnaea stagnalis
TTAAATTTTGAAAATCCATGCTTCTCACGTGGACAGCTGTATGTGTCCTGTTCACGCGCCGAAAAACTCTTCTAATTTAGTTGAGTACGCACAAAAGGGAAAAAAAAGACAAACATATTTTCTATTTAAAAATTACTTCAGTAACATAATATTAAAACACAAAATCGTTTTTCTTTGAGTGTTGTCGCAATGCATGCCGGGTTCTGGCTAGTTTCTCATAAAAAAAGAATTACATATGAAAGAAATTTACATTTTTGTCTTGGGTTAGGGACTCTCAAAACTCTTTTGAATTAGTTCAAAGATTCCTTACTATAGTTGTACTTTTTTTTTGATCCCCAAAGAAGTTTTTTTTGCCGACTCTTTGGTTGTTTTGTTTCGTCTTTTTCACGTTATCCCTTATCCTGTCTTTTATATTTCCCAAAATACAACCGCTTATCTAAAAACATACAAAAATGCTCACCTTTCTTATGACATACAATAATGCTCACCTTTCTTATGACATACGAAAATGCTCACATTTCTTATGTCATACAATAATTCTAACCTTTCTTATGACATACGAAAATGCTCACCTTTCTTTTGACATACAATAATTCTCACCTTTCTTATGACATTCGAAAATGCTCACCTTTCTTATGACATACAATAATGCTCACCTTTCTTATGGCATACGGAAATGTTCACCTTTCTTATGACATACAATAATGCTCACCTTTCTTATGACATACGAAATTCTCACCTTTTTTATGACATACAATAATGCTCACCTTTCTTATGACACAAGAAAATGCTCACCATTAATATGACATAAAAATGCTCACCTTTATATGACACTCCTGGGAATCGAATGGGTACTTGGTAAGATTGAGTCCACATGACGTCACGAAGACTCCCCCTGGCTCCCACGTCACACGTCCATCTGATTCAACAGTCAGCGGTCTGTGGATGTTGACAGTGATGTCAGTGGTCAACGGATCTTAACAATATCGTCAGTGGTCAACGGATGTTAACAGTCAAGTCAGTGGTCAACGGACGTTAACAGAAACCTTAATACACGCTCGTAATTCTTACATGTTATTTACATCATAATTTCTGTCTCGGTGATCGTATCGATGCTTGGTATCGTGTGAATATATGAAGACTATTTTTATCAAAAGTATCGATACTTACGATACGTCATCTTTAAAAGGATCGCGATCGCCCAGTGTGTTGATGAGCGTGAGTCGTGGACGCCATATTGCTGCTGGCTTCGGGTTTATTTGTGTGACGTTGCCAGCTTGAGCCTTGTCCCAGGCCAGGATCTGACACAATACAGTGCATTCATTAAGATGTCATCGCTGATGCATATGTATCAAACTCAAAGCTACTTAACCAGCAAAATGTGTTTTTGTGTGACTGTTTATGCTTGAATATTTTTTTTAAAATGCCGATATGTTTAAAAAAAAATTGAATTCATTTTGATGTGGTTGATGTGGTTGATGTGGTTGATGTGGTTGATGTGGTTGATGTGGTTGATGTGGTTGATGTGGTTGATGTGGTTGATGTGGTTGATGTGGTTGATATCGTTGATGTGGTTGATGTGGTTGATCTTTGTTTTATAATCACACTATTCACTCAAATTGTATTCAATATATCTCTGAAACGTTCATTCAAGGATCAGGATAGTTCTAAATGTTCATGCAGTATATTTCTAAATGTTCACTCAAGATAGTTCTAAATGTTAAATCAAGATAGTTCTAAATGTTCATGCAGTATATCTCTAAATGTTCATTTAAGATAGTTCTAAATGTTAAATCAAGATAGGTCTAAATGTTAACTCAAGATAGTTCTAAATGTTAACTCAAGATAGTTCTAAATGTTCTAAATCTACCGTTGACAGTAAAAACATCATGGTTACCTCACAATGTACTTTCCATCTACCTTTGACAGTAAGAATATCGTGGTTACCTCACAATGCACTTTCCATCTACCTTTGACAGTAAGAACATCGTGGTTACCTCACAGTTTACTTTCCATCTAACTTTGACAGTAAGAATATCATGGTTACCACACAATGAACTTTCCATCTAACTTTGACAGTAAGAACATCATGGTAACCTCACAATGTACTTTCCATCTACATTTGACAGTAAGAACATCGTGGTTACCTCACAATGTACTTTACATCTACCTTTGGCAGTAAGAACATCGTGGTTACCTCGTCGGTCCACTTTAAGGTGATGAATCCGTTACAGGTAAAACTCTGGGACACCTCACTGACGTCAACTACAGCCACAGGCCAGAATCCTACTTTGACGGACACGACTTTGGACTGGTTAAGAACTGGACGAACGTCCACGAAGTGGGGTGGCAAATGAGAAGTTTTGTCCTTGTAAATGTTCAGTGCATCTTCGAATGTCTGGCCGAAAGTCCGCTGGGGCAGCACGGCCAACGCCAACACACACAGACAACGGAATGTGTCGTCCATTGTACGATGTGAAAGTGATTACAGTTTAGCAATGTCAATAGGATTAAAATCGTTTCATTCTTTTCATTTTAAAACAGAGAAAACTTGTTATACAACAAATTCAAATTTAAGAAACTAGATTAGTGACAGAAAGAGAAAACATTCTGATGCAATTTATATTATTAAAAAAATTGGTATTTCTGGGTTGGGGGGGGGGGGGGTGGTTAATCTGGGTATGTTTGATCTAAATGGAACGGGAGTTATTTTATAGTAATGTACAAGAACAGCAAAATAATGGGTGACATTGCAGGTTAACAAAAGATCATGAACAAAGGAATCACATCATAGATAAATCTTGAGCAAGATCTTTTTTCTACTAGATCAGTGATTAGTAAACCGGAGCCCTTTAACTGAACAATGTAGCTCTTTTTGTGAACAATGTGGCTCTTTTTATGGACAATGTAGTTCTTTTGTGGACAATGTAGTTCTTTTTGTGGACAATGTAGCTCTTTTTGTGGACAATGTATTTCTTTTTGTGGACAATGTAGTTCTTTTTGTGGACAATGTAGCTCTTTTTGTGGACAATGTAGCTCTTTTTGTGGACAATGTAGTTCTTTTTGTGGACAATGTAGCTCTTTTTGTGGACAATGTAGCTCTTTTTGTGGACAATGTAGTTCTTTTTGTGGACAATGTAGCTCTTTTTGTGGACAATGTAGCTCTTTTTGTGGACAATGTAGTTCTTTTTGTGGACAATGTAGCTCTTTTTGTGGACAATGTAGCTCTTTTTGTGGACAATGTAGTTCTTTTTGTGGACAATGTAGCTCTTTTTGTGGACAATGTAGCTCTTTTTGTGGACAATGTAGTTCTTTTTGTGGACAATGTAGCTCTTTTTGTGGACAATGTAGCTCTTTTTGTGGACAATGTAGTTCTTTTTGTGGACAATGTAGCTCTTTTTGTGGACAATGTAGCTCTTTTTGTGGACAATGTAGTTCTTTTTGTGGACAATGTAGCTCTTTTTGTGGACAATGTAGCTCTTTTTGTGGACAATGTAGTTCTTTTTGTGGACAATGTAGCTCTTTTTGTGGACAATGTAGCTCTTTTTGTGGACAATGTAGTTCTTTTTGTGGACAATGTAGCTCTTTTTGTGGACAATGTAGCTCTTTTTGTGGACAATGTAGCTCTTTTTGTGGACAATGTAGTTTTTTGTGTGGACAATGTAGTTCTTTTTGTGGACAATGTAGTTCTTTTTGTGGACAATGTAGCTCTTTTTGTGGACAATGTAGCTCTTTTTGTGGACAATGTAGCTCTTTTTGTGGACAATGTAGTTTTTTGTGTGGACAATGTAGTTCTTTTTGTGGACAATGTAGTTCTTTTTGTGGACAATGTAGCTCTTTTTGTGGACAATGTAGCTCTTTTTGTGGACAATGTAGCTCTTTTTGTGGACAATGTAGTTTTTTGTGTGGACAATGTAGTTCTTTTTGTGGACAATGTAGTTCTTTTTGTGGACAATGTAGCTCTTTTTGTGGACAATGTAGCTCTTTTTGTGGACAATGTAGTTCTTTTTGTGGACAATGTAGCTCTTTTTGTCGACAATGTAGTTCTTTTTGTGGACAATGTAGTTCTTTTTGTGGACAATGTAGCTCTTTTTGTGGACAATGTAGTTCTTTTTGTGGACAATGTAGTTCTTTTTGTCGACAATGTAGTTCTTTTTATGGACAATATAGTTCTTTTTGTGGACAATGTAGTTCTTTTTGTGGACAATGTAGTTCTTTTTGTGGACAATGTAGTTCTTTTTGTGGACAATGTAGCTCTTTTTGTGGACAATGTAGTTTTTTTTGTGGACAATGTAGTTCTTTTTGTGGACAATGTAGTTCTTTTTGTGGACAATGTAGTTCTTTTTGTGGACAATATGGATCTTTTAGTGAACAATGTTTTTTTTGTGAACAATGTGGATCTTTTTGTGAACAATGTGGATCTTTTAGTGAACATTGTGGATCTTTTTGTGAACAATGTTGTTCTTTTGTGAACAATGTGGTTCTTTTTGTGAACAATGTGGTTCTTTTTGTGTACAATGTGGATCTTTTTGTGAACAATGTTTTTCTTTTTGTGAACAATGTGGTTCCTTTTGTTAACAATGTGGATCTTTTTGTGAACATTGTGGTTCTTTTTGTGAACAATGTGGATCTTTTTGTGAATAATGTGGCTCTTTTTGTGTACAATGTGGCTCTTTTTGTGAACAATGTGGCTCTTTTTGTGAACAATGTGGCTCTTTTTGTGAACAATGTGGCTCTTTTTGTGTACAATGTGGCTCTTTTTGTGAACAATGTGGCTCTTTTTGTGAACAATGTGTTTCTTTTTGTGAATAATGTGGCTCTTTTTGTGAACAATGTGGATCTTTTTGTGAACAATGTGGCTCTTTTTGTGAACAATGTGGCTCTTTTTGTGAACAATGTTGATCTTTTTGTTAACAATGTGGCTCTTTTTGTGAACAATATGTTTTTTTGTGTACAATGTGGATCTTTTTGTGAACAATGTTGTTCTTTTTGTGAACAATGTGGTTCTTTTTGTGAACAATGTAGCTCTTTTTTGTACAATGTGGATCTTTTTGTGAACAATGTGTTTCTTTTTGTGAACAAAGTGGATCTTTTTGTGAACAATGTGGATCTTTTTGTGAACAATGTGGTTTTCTTTGCGGACAATGTGCATCTTTAGTTATTAGTAAAAGTACGTGTTACTATTACCAGTAATAGCGATTCTTTTAGTGAACCGTAGGGTAATTTTTTGCAGCTCTTTAATTGTTAATACAATAACTTACAATGAAAAGGAATGCATCATATCTTTATAACATTTATTATATAGTTTTTAATTTAAATTATTAGAAATTAAATATTGCACCAGGATGCATATGCATATTTACGCCCCACTCCCCCCCCCCCCCCCCCCCGCTTTTTCCTCAAAATAAGGTTCTTAACCTTTTTGATTGGATTATAATCTCCCAAGCTTTTTATCTTACACACATGTAGGATATTCTATACACACAAATATTCATTTCACAAGGCTTTGTTAACGCAATCTATTTCTATCCTCCTCACGGAAATGGCTGATACATTTCTATTCTTAATTGAATGGTTATTACACACCTTTTAATAACTCGCTCTTATGTCTCCTACGACCATATTTTGTAAATAACTACTTACCTCGATTCTTATAAGAGTTTGTTTTTTTCGAGTTTCAGACTTTGACTGTTTCTAATCTTGGTGACACGTGGAAAATGACACCTTGCTTGAACCACTACTAATGTGAACCGAATTTATTATTACTTATAAACAAACATAAAAAGCGTAATGTATTTTAAATTATGACACTCGGTTTAACATTTATATTCTAAAGCTAAACCATTATGTGAAAAAGCCGTGACATTTCCCGTTGTGTGAAGTTGAACCATGTGAATCTTGGCCGATCCGTTTACAAGTTGATTTCCCTATCATGTTGCACAATGACTTAGTGGTTGCTATTTCGTTCATTGATTCACTTATGTTTATTTTGACCATGACTAATCTGGAAGGTCCGCTGTTATCTACCTAACTGACTAATCCATCATCACCTGACTAATCCGTTTGTGTCTGCCTGCATAATCATTCGTAGTGGGACTAACTTATAATTGTTTTGTTTTTTTACAATTTCTGGGGTAGCCTGACCGACTAATATGTAATTTTATGATTAAATAACTGTTGCACGATTAAAATACTTCGTTTCAATCTAGATACGTCACAAGCTTCCGAAATATAGACATTAATTCATTAATAAATTATTAACATTCAAGTATAAACCACTGCACATCATTTCCATAACAAAAATTTAGTTCCAACTTTATTAATCTAAAACTATCATTCCGTCATTGTTCGGCAGTTTGAACTATCGACATCTCTGTAAATTTGCCAAAACATCCCTATGACATGGGGAAAAAAAAGCAAATTAATTTCTCTTCCCTTTTTCGAGCGATTCACTCGGATCGGTCCAGAATTTCAATTAAAACTTAAAAGGTGATAGTTCGCGTCTGCTGCCAACACATTTCGACTGAGTCAACCTTCAAAACGCATCACTGTTAAGTCTTGTTGACATTGTTGGCGCGCTGAAAGCTTTTAAGGCATTTAAAGTTTATCTGAACATTTCATTACAGAAAAGCTTGAAATTTGCTCACCATGTTTCTGATGAGATCTGATGTTTGTGAAAACTGTGCAATATTATATTATGATTTGATAAAAGTCAATGAGAAGTCAATGTTTGTTCTTTATCTAATGTGCACTGCTACATTAGGACAGAGTTGGCTTATGACTACATTGTGTTACTTACAAAGTGGAATGTGGTTGTAGTATAGTTTTAGTACTTTGACAGATTTGTCCTTTCTCAATTATTTGGCAGGATTAAAATAGGGGCTGTGAGGATTGGTGGGTAAATTTATATGATGGTTCGTGAAATGAGATGATGGTTGGTGAAATGAGATGATGGTTGGTGAAAGGAGGTGATTGTTTTAAGAAATGAGATGATGGTTCGTGAAATGAGATGTTGTTTTATGAAATGAGATGATGGTTGGTGAAATGAGATGATGATTGGTGAAATGAGATGATGGTTTCTGAAATGAGATGTTGTTTTATGAAATGAGATGATGGTTGGTGAAATGAGATGATGGGTGGTGAAATGAGATGATGGTTGGTGAAATGAGGTGATGGTTGGTGAAATGAGATGATGGTTGGTGAATTGAGGTAATGGTTGTGAAATGAAATGATGGCTGGTGAAATGAGATGATGGTTGGTGAAATGAGATGTTGTTTTATGAAATGAAATGATGGTTGGTGAAATGAGATGATGGTTGTGAAAGGAGGTGATTGTTTTATGAAATGAGATCATGGTTGGTGAAATGAGATGATGGTTGATGAAATGAGATGTTGTTTTATGAAATGAGATGATGGTTGGTGAAATGAGATGTTGTTTTATGAAATGAGATGATGGTTGGTGAAATGAGATGATGGTTGGTGAAATGAGATGTTGTTTTATGAAATGAAATGATGGTTGGTGAAATGAGATGATGGTTGGTGAAATGATGTGATTGTTTTATGAAATGAGATGATGGTTGGTGAAATGAGATGATGGTTGGTGAAATGAGATGTTGTTTTATGAAATGAGATGATGGTTGGTGAAATGAGATGATGCTTTATGAAACGAGATGATGGTTGGTGAAATGAGATGATGGTTGGTGAAATGAGATGTTGTTTTATGAAATGAGATGATGGTTGGTGAAATGAGATGATGTTTTATGAAACGAGATGATGGTTGGTGAAATGAGATGATTGTTGGTAAAATGAGATGTTGTTTTATGAAATGAGATGATGTTTTATGAAACGAGATGATGGTTGGTGAAAAGAGATGATGGTTGGTAAAATGAGATGTTGTTTTATGAAATGAGATGATGGTTTGTGAAATGAGATGTTGGTTTTTGAAATGAGATGATGGTTGGTGAAATGAAATGATGGTTTGTGAAATGAGATGTTGTTTTATGAAACGAGATGATGGTTGGTGAAATGAGATGATGTTTTATGAAACGAGATGATGGTTGGTGAAATGAGATGATGGTTGGTGAAATGAGATGTTGTTTTATGAAACAAGATGATGGTTGGTGAAATGAGATGATGGTTTTTGAAATGAAATAATTGTTGGTGAATTTAGGTAATGGTTGTGAAATGAAATGATAGTTGGTAAATAAGATGATGGTTTGTGAATTGAGGTAATAGTTGTGAAAATAACTGATGGTTGTAAAGTAAGATGATGGTTGGTGATATAAGAAAATGGTTGATGAAATGAGGTGATTCTGTGAAATGAGTTAATGGTTGTAAATTAGGGGATGGTTGGTGAAATGGGGCGATGTTGGTGAAATGAGGTGATGATTGGTGAAATGAGGTGATGGTTGGTGTAAAGTCTCCGTAATTGATATATATATATATATATATATATATATATATATATATATGTATATATATATATATATATATATATATATATATATGAAAATCTAGAGCAGGCCTGCACAACATACGGTCAGCAGGCCTCATACGGCACGCCAGCACCCACTTTGTTGCCCACGAAATATTATTTATTATTATTATTTTCTTAACAGCTTTCCCCCTTGTTCTATTTTCTTTCGGCCCGCACCAGTTTATTCATAAAGTAGTACATTTTGAGTTGTGCATGCCTAATCAAGAGGATGACAGGACTATGAAAGATAGTATCATGAGAGAGTTGAATAAACATGGAGCAAGCACCCTCGTTTTGATAAACATTTATCAATCTCTACAATGCAATCTCCATGTTGCCACATAAATAAGTCAGACTGACATGGTTCATAAGATTAAAAGAAGCCGTTAAAAATCGATTTTTGGAAAATTCGAAGCACCTCTCACTTCTTTCACGCCAAGCGGACAGTACTTTTTTAAGCAAAACATTTTTTTTTTAAATCTGGCTACCCCGGAATGAATTGCCAGTTTCTTCTAAATGTAAATACGCTTTCTATCATGCCTGAATAACGCCAGGCGAGCTGAACGAAGGAAATAAATAATATTTCTATGAAGTGTCAATAATAACTAGGGCGTTCAAGCAATATCATTGGTTTATAATTCTTATTTACTGCTTCATCGAGAGTGTAATTATGACGTCATTTAACCCCCCCTCCCCAACACACACCTTTTTTCTCATCACTCTGTTTATATAACCGGACTTACCGGAAATTGCAGTTTGTCCATTGACGCCCACCAGCGTTTCTCTTTAAACAAATCCAGTTCAAATATTTAGCCAAAGTGGGGTTGTTTGTAAATAGGCGGTCATGAGAATATTTCATTTTGTTTTAAAATGGTGGGTCAATGAATGAAAAAAAACTCCCGGACTTTTTACAGTTGAGGATTTCAGTTGCAGTGGCGTAGCTAGGGGGTGACTCCATGAGATAACCGCACCGGGTGGCACCATGAGTTGACCGCACCGGGTGACACCATGAGTTTACCGAACCGGGTGACACCATGAGTTGACCGCACCGGGTGACACCATGAGTTGACCGCACCGGGTGACACCATGAGTTTACCGCACCGGGTGACACCATGAGTTTACCGCACCGGGTGACACCATGAGTTTACCGCACCGGGTGACACCATGAGTTTACTGCACCGGGTGACACCATGAGTTTACCGCACCGGGTGACTCCATGAATTTACCGCACCGGGTGACACCAACCTTAGCTACGACACTGATCACTTGTCTTGGATTTTATCATTTAAAAAAATATTTTTTTTAGTTTCCAGCAACACATGTAGATAATTAATTGACCCACCCATTAAATGTGTCAGCATTTATTTCCACAAATCTTAGACTAAATCTATTTATAGAAACGTTTTTTTTTTTAAAAAAATCAATCAAATATCGCATCATGTCCACAGGGGTGTAAAACACCATCAATGGCTGTGTCACTGTGTAGATTTAGCGATAGAACTCCAACAAAATGAGACAAACTGATGTTCCTGGACGGAAGAATATTTTATTATTGAATTGTGTGACTAGCCTTTCTATTTATCTATAAATTATTTTTTTTTAAATTGAAGGTGACGTCACTTACTTATTCAATACATATTTTTTTTTCCTTTGAACATTTGTTTAAAAAATTAATATTGACATAAATTTTATTAAAAGCACACGAAGAAGGTGTGAAAATAGATCCCCGATGGTTGTCAGGTTATGTTAACTTTAAAAAAAGCTTTTTTTTTTTTTTTTCCGGCCCCCCCAGGGGCACCAAAAGGTAGCTTCCTTTCATTAAACCTTACATACTATGGTGTGGATTTCATACTTCTGCCCACTCTGACCATTTTTTTTTTTTTTTTTTTTTTTTTTATATATATTTTTTTTTTTTTTTTTTTTTTTGCATCTCAATCAATTTCCGTGGACCACACAGAAACCAATCTGTCGGTACATGGAGACTGCATAAACATATGTTGGCCGTGAAGGGGACGTGTGTTTAATAGTTTCCTGTTTGGTTAAAATTGGATTTAGCTGATCCTTTGAGGGAATAAAATACCAAAACTGTTAATGAATGATCCATTTAAGTTTCTGTTCCCCTTATTTCATTATTACGTCATTATTACACTCTCGATGAAAGCCAAATTGGATTGTGTCTATTAATTAATTGTTATAAATCTGGCAATAGGTATTTTTACAAATGTTTCTGAATCGGTCATCAAGGCGACCACCTGTCACAGCTGCGTAGCTCCTTCCGCATTTTCACACAGGAAGGCGTAAATAACGTTTCGTTCGCTTAACCCAGTGGTCGGAAAACGCATTAGTCAAAGGAGCCAAAAATCAACAGCAGGACGATTACAAAGGTTTTGAGAGCCAAATTTCTTTTCACGGGCCGAGATTTGCCGATCTCTAGCATAACCATTTGTTGTACAATCGGCAAGCCATTTCTACACAGGTCAAGTCCACAGTTATTGGATCAATCTTTAACTAATTTAATAGTTTAGGTGCTCTATTAATATCTGAAATAGAAGATTTTGGTACTATTCCAATTTTTACCAATTACGAACATCGTGTAATCTATTTAAGGAACCACAGGAAACATCGTGTAGTCTATATAAGAAAGCACAGGAGACATCGTGTAGTCCTTGCAAGGAAACCACAGGGGACATCGTGTAGTCCTTGCAAGGAAACCCCAAAAACCGGTTTTTGTACCTCAAACCTGTAGGGCTCTCTATAATAAGGGAGACTACTCTGAACGTCAGTGCAGCCCATGACGATAGGCCTCATTGGTCTCCATTATTATATCGTGCTGTAATATTAGACGAAACACCTTCAAGCTTTCGGTTTGGTTTTCGCCTCCGTCACCAAAACTAAACGACTGGCCATGGTGGCATGGTCCGTAATGTGACTAACTGCTAAACAACCCCACACAATCTGACCGTGACAATCTCTGGGCATTTTTCGTGTTTTTTGTTATTGCATTAAACTGTGTAAGCGACTCCGTGTCCCTAGCTGATCAAGTGTTTACTTCAATCTTTGACCACTTATCCTGTCTAACCACTTGTAGCTTACGTGTATTGCACAGTCAAGATCTCATGTTTCACTGGTGTTATATAGTTGGGTTTTTGTTGCTGTTTTTGTTGTTGTTGTTTCTTTAGGTAAATGAGATTTTTTTCTTTTTAAAAGAGTAAAAACAAAAAAAAAAAAAAGAATCTACCAACCAGTGGCGTAGCTAGGGTTAGGGTCAGCTCAGGGTGGGCAGCTTTTTTTTTTTTGCCACCTACCCTCGTCCACGAAAAAAACTCATTCCTAAATATCAAGAAGAATCGTGCCGCCCTGGGAGGACAACCCCCTTCTACACCAGGGTTGCCAACCCACATGATAAAATTTTAATGAAACCTTGAAGCCTTCCAATGACAGGGCAGTGTTTCTTTCAGACAATTTCCTCCGGAGGATGGAGCATTTTAGATGTTCGGGTGGGCACTGGCAAAGGAAGGTAGTGAAGGGGAATGTCCGCACTATGTCACTTGTTTTTTTAATTTATATGAAGGATGCCTCTTTTTGACAACTGCAGAATTTGTGTCGCGAAATGTAGTGTTGAAGGACTCTTCGCCAGGAGAAGGTGGTACTACACTATCTACGCCACTAGGCGTCAAAATGTGTGACCACGGCCAACTATACTGTCAGGATTATCGGGAAATGGGGCAGAAATCGAGGACGCCAATGGCCCTGAGTGAAATTGTGTGAGGGGGGTCTGGGGAGCCTCAGGGTAATCTTTTGGCACAAGCATAGATACAACACAGTACTTGCACATTTATCTGCGTAGGGTAATGGGGAAGCAGAAATAGAGCGTGCCGAAGACTCTCGAGTAAAAGCGGGGGCAGGGTATGTGGGAGGGGCTCAATGAGATGAACCAAACAGAACCAGTGGGGAAAACATAGTTGGGGCCCCAAAAAGTCAAGCGACAGATGGCTCTGCTTGACCTGGTTGTGATATAGAAATATTTTATTTTAAATTAATTAATAAATAGTTATGAGTGTTTTGTTTTTAATTTTTATTTCAACTAGTTTTTGTTAAACTGCTTAATAAATAAGGGATAATAAACGAAGGGCTGCGTTCAAGCTGTGTGAAGGAAATAACAGAAAAAGGTAGGTGGAAGTTTGAAATAGAAAGACAGGACAATAAAGGAATAAGGTTTCGCCTAAGCGCCTTCGTCGTAAGAAAGGACAAATGAAGAAAAAAGAAAAAATAGAAATAATGTTGAACACTTGAGATTTTAAACTACGTTCAATTTGTCCTGTTGTCCTGTGTGTCAAGGAAGGCTCTTAGATGAAACGTTCTAATTTTGTAGTAAATTATCAAGACAAAATCATTTTAGATTTTTTATTTGTTATGTCAGGGTCTAACTGGTCAACGAGGATAGACAAAACAGATTAAAATAACGTTTGCTAAATTAAATAAAATCTTAAGAGGTGAGTGTTGACTGCTTTAAATAAATGGATGCCAGTCGTTCAATTAAATGCTAAAATTCTATTATTTTTAAAAATATATTTTGTCTACGTTTGTTTTTTTAAATAAATGTAAGCTTACTTATTGTAATCCGTTGCCACTTAAAAAAACTTTATTCCATAAATTATAGTAAGCAAACAATACCTAAGGCCATTTGAGTGGATGATATGAACTTCTAGCAAGCCTGTCACCAAACACTGTGAATGGATGTGATGTAATACTAGCCTGACTATCATCAAACATCGTGCGTAATTCCAGGTGACCTCCTGGTGACCTCCAGTCATGCTGCAGTCCATATTGCTGACATTTGTACTTCTCCTCTCGGCCACATGTCAGGGTTACGAGAAGCTGCTCGAGTTGTACAATTCAAAACTGCACAACTCCTCGTACAGCCCCTCCCTACGCCCCGTCAGAGATCAGAGGCGCCCCATGAATGTCAGTATAGGCGTCATGCTGTACTCCATAGTGACAGTTGATGACGTGTCACAGAGTTTCACCAGCAAAGTATTCTTCAACTTTCTTTGGCATGACGAGGTTAGTGTATAGATGATATGGCTAGGAGAGTGTAGAGGTGATTATGGTGAGGTGAGTGTAGAGGTGACATGGCCAGGTGAGTGAAGAGGAGACATGGCGAGGTGAGTGTAGATGTGACATGGCGAGGTGAATGTGGAGATGACATGACGAGGTGAGTGTAGAGGTGACATGGGGAGGTGAGTGTAGAGGTGACATGGCGAGGTAAGTGAAGAGGTTACATGGCGATGTGAGTGAAGAGGTTACATGGCGAGGTGAGTGAAGAGGTGACATGGTGAGTTGAGTGTAGATGTGACATGGCGAGGTGAATGTGGAGATGACATGACGAGGTGAGTGTAGAGGTGACATGGGGAGGTGAGTGTAGAGGTGACATGGCGAGGTAAGTGAAGAGGTTACATGGCGAGGTGAGTGAAGAGGTTACATGGCGAGGTGAGTGAAGAGGTGACATGGTGAGTTGAGTGTAGAGGTGACATGGCGAGGTGAATGTGGAGATGACATGACGAGGTGAGTGTAGAGGTGACATGGGGAGGTGAGTGTAGAGGTGACATGGCGAGGTAAGTGAAGAGGTTACATGGCGAGAAGAGTGAAGAGGTTACATGGCGATGTGAGTGAAGAGGTGACATGGTGAGTTGAGTGTAGAGGTGACATAGTGAGGTGAATGTAGAGATGACATGGCGAGGTGAGTGTAGATGTGACATGGCGAGGTGAATGTGGAGATGACATGATGAGGTGAGTGTAGAGGTGACATGGGGAGGTGAGTGTAGAGGTGACATGGCGAGGTAAGTGAAGAGGTTACATGGCGAGATGAGTGAAGAGGTTACATGGCGAGGTGAGTGAAGAGGTGACATGGTGAGTTGAGTGTAGAGGTGACATGGTGAGGTGAATGTAGAGATGACATGGCGAGGTGAGTGTAGAGGTGATATGGCGAGGTGAGTGTAGAGGTGACATGGCGAGGTGAGTATAGATGGGATATAGCGAGGTGAGTGAAGAGGTGACATGACGAGGTGAGTGTAGAGATGATATGGCGAGGTGAATGTAGAGGTGACATGGTGAGTGTAGAGATGACATGGCGAGGTGAATGTAGAGGTAACATGGCGAGGTGAGTGTTTAGGTGACATTGCGAGGTAAATGTAGAGATGACATGGCGAGGTGAGTGTAGAGGTGACATGGTGAGGTGAGTGTAGAGGTGACATGGCGAGGTGAGTGTAGAGGTGACATGACGAGAAGAGTTTACATAATCTGGTTCAAAAAAGGTTTTCTTCTGTCCACAGTTCATGACATGGAATCCGGTCGATGTTGAAAATGAGACGATGATGTACCCTGGAATAGCAGACATTTGGATTCCTAGGTTTAGAATTGTCAACATTCTCCAAGAAGATTCGCCTTTTAAAGACGAGAACCCGTAAGATATATAATAAGTTCCTTAACCTCAATAGGAGAATCCACTGAAGTTTTTAAAAAGTCTTAAAAAGGCAACAATTATGTAAAAACGTATGAATTTTTAAAAATCCTTTGTATTAACTTCGCTTTTGTGTGGTTAGGGCAAAATCTTCGGACGGCTGAGTGACGCACTTCCCGTCAACCTTTCTAGCCTAAACTTGGCGAATAGATTTGTTCCAAATGAAAACATAATCTTTTCGATTTATAGCCGCACCCCCCCCCCCCTAAAAAAAAAAAGACATAACCCCTAAAAAATCAGTTTTTCCTGTTTTCAAGGTGACGAAGACATGCGTTTGAATAGTTTCTTTTGTTTATCTGAAATAGTTGAAGGAATAAATCGGTGCTGTAAAATTGGTTCCTCCATTAGAATATTAATATAAAATATGATATATATATAAGCGAAAATGTGCTTGTTCGTTGATGGATTGATGGATCTTGACCAAAATAGCGGATATATCAATCATTATACGAAAGGAACTCTTAAAGGTTATAAACTTTTTTATAACATTCCGTTTGGGGCCGGTGGTCCCCAAATCTTTAAAAAAATTTATATTAGCTATATAAATAAAATTAGGAACAAATACTCCTACTACATGAATAGATGGATCTTAAACAAACTTAGTACACATACATTTGATTATCCATATTCAAATACCGAACGATACTGAAATCATAATATCCATTTCTCTGCGTACAGGGCCCCATTTAATATTTCCTTACATAAGCTATGTAAATATAAATAGACTTAGAAAATGCTATAGGTTTCATATAAATTGATGGATCCAGCTTGCTTGCAATAGCATTCATAGTAGAGACCGATCGAATTTCAGCTTCAATTTCGGCACTGGAAGCTGCTATTTGATCACCTGGCCGAAATTGACTGAGGCTTTCCGTCATCTACCAGAAGTCTGTCTGTTTGTCTGTCTCTAGGGCAGCAATCCGATATTCATTATTGCTCGACGTCTTGCTGACATCGTAAAATATGACTAATACTTGCGAAAACTGCTCATAGAAGCATGATGTCGGAGATCTGTCAGAAAAACAGTTTGAAGAGACCCGGTTAAAAAATGTTCCCCCTCCATTAGGGGTGATGTAGGTTGGTCGCCGAACGAAATAATTACGTCACCAACATGGAAAGACAATGTGTTGGTACTAGGCTAAATATTAATACAACGATATCTTGCCAGCTATTTATGAAAACACAAAGAATTTGTATGATGATAACCATGATACATTGTGGTGATATTTTATAGCCGTAATATATATAAGAATGAGTTATGCTGAGTAAACGTAGAAGAACCGAAAAGATTTAAATACATTTTGGATTCTTAAAAGTGATCATAGTTATCTATATCTATATAATTCGCCAGCAAAGGTCAAACACGACATGGTTCAAAAACCCCGCAGGCTGTTTATAGATACGCCAGGTGCGGTTCAATAATGAGTTCACTAGGGCGCAAAATATAATTCCCGATAACTACGCTATATGTGATATATTTATATATACATGTATATATTTTAATAACACAATTTCGTTAGTTGCGTAATATTTTTTTTTCGGAAATGAAATCGTCTCAATTAAAGTATTATGTAAAAAAATTGTTTTAAAAGTGGTTAGGACATGAGAATGTTAATATAGTTTAGACAACTGTGTCTTTCACGAAGTCTTCACCCATCTATGAGCAATACTGGGGTGTCTTTCACGAAGTCTTCACCCATCTATGAGCAATACTGGGGTGTCTTTCACGAAGTCTTCACTCATCTATGAGCAATTCTGGGGTGTCTTTCACGAAGTCTTCACTCATCTATGAGCAATTCTGGGGTGTCTTTCACGAAGTCTTCACTCATCTATGAGCAATTCTGTGACGTATGCTACGCCGCGGGTCCTCTAGTTTTCTATTATTTTACGGAAATCAAATAAATTTAAATGCGCAAAGAAATATTCTATATCCGCTTTTATTTTAGTAAAATTTTAGTAGTTATTATTATAAATTACAAAAAAATTTAGAGTATCAACTAAGGAACTATTTAAGCATTGTGTATGTGTTTGAAAGTTATGAAGAAAAATATGATCTAAGACTTACACTGTAATCACATTTATCGGGAAAACTCAAACATCAGATGTTTTAGTGCGTTGTTAATATTACAAAATATTATAAAATTAATATGTTCTAAATAATCACGCAAATGACGTCATAGCACGCATCGTCTATTTAGCCAAAACTAAAAGTTCTCTGACTTAATAACCACGCGTGACAAAACTGATAATTTATTTCTCACTTTTAAAGTGAAATTAATCAATATAATTGATTGCTTTTTAAATTGGTAAAATCTGCTCAAATAAAATACAAACTTAGCTTTTTATTTGTACCATTTAATAAGTTTTTACTTTTTTTTCATTCCAAAACATATACTTTTATGAAATTTGTAAAGTAAAAACTTTACCTTTAAATATACTTGTTATAAGAAAATGCTGTGTAATTCAATCAGAACAGCAAAACAACATAGCCAAATATCTTTCAATAATGCACTAATCCAAATAAGAATAAAGAGTACGAATGACAAAAAAATGTGTTTTTGCGTAAGTAAGGGGGATTACAACCCCGTGGAAGATTTTATTATTTTTTTAAAACTCTTTTGCCGGAAAAAAAGGGGGGAGGGGCAGTGACACGACACTTTCATTTAGCCCCAGGTAGCACAAGATACGCCTCAGAATGAATTTGATAAATAATTAACCTTCTTATGTATCGAGGTTAGGAAATATGGTGTGTACATTTTTACGTGGATTACAATATCTTTAAATATAATGATATTACAGTTGTGAAAAATAGATGCTATATTCTCATTTTACAAATGAACATTTGTTTGCCAATTAAGAAAAACAATGACTTTAAAAACATGTAGGTACATTTTCATAATTATACACATGAATATCAATTCCAATCATATTACACAAGTGAATATTTAATTTTCAAAATATTTATTTTTATTTCTATACCGTTTTTTTCTGTTGTTTTGTTCGCTGACGAAGGCTTTCTGCCGACACGTTCGTTGTTTTGTTGCGTTCCTTTTTTCAGATTGAACCCTACTTTGTTTATCTCATTTTATACATGGAAAATTTTGTTAGATTTGTTTGGTGCGCTGGAGATATAAGATTTGTTTAAGTTTAAAGACAACAATCTTATAAATGAAATACATTTCACCTTGTTGCATACGTTTATGCTGTTTATCTAAAGAGAGAGATATTTGAATTTTGAGTTGCAAGCAAAGTTGATGACACGACTGTCTCAGTCTCTTACGACTGTCTCAGTCTCTTACGACTGTCTCAGTCTCTTACGACTGTCTCAGTCTCTTACGACTGTCTCAGTCTCTTACGACTGTCTCAGTCTCTTACGACTGTCTCAGTCTCTTACGACTGTCTCAGTCTCTTACGAATCGATGAAGAATACGTTTAGTGTCTTCTCATGCAGACAACTGACGGTTTTCTACGACGGAAGAGTCTCTTTGTCTCAGAGTGGTCTGATGACGACATCCTGTAACCTTGACATGACGTTCTATCCCTTCGATGAACAGAGCTGCATGATACGCGTATGTAAATAATTTGATTGGTTAGGATTTGTTCCCCATTCTAAAATAACAGTATCACGACCATGAGGACCTGAATACTGCGGGCCCGGTCAGATGCAATGCCAGTCAGGTTTAAAGAGGGGAACACTGGTATTCTAATAATGAGTAATGTATTACCCCATATCTTAAATGCTATTGATTTTCGTCCATTCTGCGTTTACGACAAACAAGGTTTTATTTCTCATTATTTTGAAACATTCAATCATAGATTTGTACATCTTAAAATTCATGTCAAATAGATCGTTACCACGACTTCATGAACGGCTAGAATTCGATTAAAATTTATTTATAAAGTATTTAAACGTTAGATCGAAACAAATAAATGGAAAATGTCGATTGTTCTTTGTTCCAGGTGTCGTCAATGTCTTTAGATGCCACTCGACTTGTCTTCACCGTGGACTCACCGGAAGTCAGCCTCAAATTCTTCCAGGAAAATGGCGAGTGGGAGATTCAGGGTACCACAAACTACCCACACGTCAATGGCACGCAAGGGATCTGTTTTTCTGTAGTTGATGTATGTGAAACAAAATCTCATATACACACTGGCGTATGAATCTGTGGGGTTTTGGGCGGTCGGCCCCTAGCTCGAAACTTTTTTCTACGTAATGACCCGGGAGGGGGGGGGGTTGTGTGTGTCATTGTCGGCCTTACTGCAATGTATTTCAGTTGGGATGGAGGCGGCAAAACTATTGGTCCACCCCGGTTGGCACTAACCCCATCTACGAATTGATGAATTGATGAATTGATGAATTGATGAATTGATGAATTGATGAATTGATGAATTGATGAATTGATGAATTGATGAATTGATGAATTGATGAATTGATGAATTGATGAATTGATGAATTGATGTGTTCCAGAATTGAATAAAAATTTATAACAAATGAAAATAATTGTTAACTTGACATCCCTTTCGTTCGCTGTAGATCAACTTGATGCTGAAGAGACGCCCATCTATTTTCATCGTGTCCATCTTGATGCCCCTTGTCGCCCTTTCATTGCTGAACGTTCTCAGTTTTCTCATCCCTGTTGGCTCTGGGGAAAAGATCAGCTACGGTAAGGAGGAATCTTTAGAAATGTCTCAAGTTCAAAAAACGCAGGTGTACTTGTACATGTAGGTGTTGGTGTTGGTATAGTAGATTTTTGCGTATGATAATATTTTTACACTGAGAAAAAAAAGGGGCTCAACTATTCTCTAAGATCCCCCGATTTCTTAGAAATGAATGTATGTCACAAGACTAAGTTGTTTCCCCAGATTTGTTTACTCAGAGTTGTTCAGCTCTAAAGGAAAAGCGAGGATTTAGCAATTTTTGCTCAAAGAAGTTGTGAAAGTAACGAGTTTACTGTCGTCTGCCCAGGTATCACTGTGCTGCTGGCCCAGACTGTCCTCATGAGCAGTGTGACCAGCATCCTGCCCAGGTCGTCCAACTCTCTGCCCTACATCACCATCTACGTCTTCTCCTTGATCGCCCTCGCCGTGCTAACGGTCATCGTCAGCATTGTTGTCGTCTGCGTCCATCACGTGACCGAGGTAATCACTCGTCCTCAATTGTAGACTTTAAACTTGTTTATCATATAATTTCTTTAAAGTTAGGACTAACTGCTTTAGGTGCCTCAAATTTCCCTTGCGAGGGACATTTTAGAAACAGTGGTTCTCAACCTTCCTAAGACCGTGACCCTTTAATACAGTTCTCCACGTTTTGGTGACCCCCAACCATAAAATTATTTTCGTTGTTAATTAATAAATATGTGTTTTCCGATAGTCTTAGATGACCCTTGTGCAAGGGTCATTCGATCCCCCTAAAAGGAGTCGTGACCAACAGGTTGAGAACAGCTGATTGAGAAGAAACAATCTTACTTATTAAACATTATTCACCAATTTCCCTGAATTTCTGACCAGTGGGTTTTCCTTTAAAGGACGTAATATAAAAAAGGTTTTCTAAAAAAATAACCATGGAAAATTCTTTATTTGTGTCTCAAAAGAAATTTACCGTGGCCCACTAGGGGACATAAGGCCTAAATTGAGAACAGCTGATGTAAAGTATTTAATCCACCTCAAGATCACTCAGTTTTAAGCAAATATTTTTTTTTAATTCTCGTCTATTTCGAAAGAGTATCAGAATAATATGGTTTACGCGTCACGATGTGAACATGGTTTAGACGTCACAACGTGACGATCATATGTGCGTCACGATAGGGTCAAGGTGTAGACGTCACAACGTGACGATCATATAGGTGTCACGATAGGGTCAAGGTGTAGACGTCACAATGTGACGATGATGTAAACATCCTAGAACGAAATCACAAGGCCTTGGATTTTGTTAATGAGGATAAGCTGGTTGCCTAGACAGTAAATCAGCTCTCTTTTCGCATCTGGATAACACAAGGAAATGTCACGTGTGGCTGATACGGCTTAGCGTCACAGGAATTGGGTCAATGGGATACCACCAAGGGGCCTCATCTCCTGGTTTAAATTCACAGTTTTCCTTTCCTTAGATAAGCCTCCATCCAAGCGTAACGAATCTCATCCACCAGGCTTTAGTCTGGCATTGAACTCCAGTCCACAAGCTTTGGATTGGCTCAGTTTAGAGCTCTCGGCCACCCAGCCCCCTTGTTACACATTGCTATCCGTGGGGAAAAATTAATCTCCTATTTGCAGTTTATTGCTCGTTCTAAACAGTGCATAACAAGATGATACCAAATGATAAGAAAAACAATAACAGAGATAGGACACCCAAGACAGTGCTAATGACAGTTAATAAGATTTATTAAGTTACTATGGATAACAAAATAAAAGAAATAGAATTAAAATCATGAACTTACAGAGTATGGTTTTTCTTGTACCGGTACACAGTTAATACAATGTGCCAAAAATAAGATACGATGATGAAATACGAATTCACACATATAAATGAACACAGAATAACACACTCTTGTCTCGTGAAGTAAAAATATATCGTGATCTCATCTGGAAACGCCTTATACATTGTTTACCTTTCCAGTTCACTCCCGAACTTTCCACAAATTTCGATTAGGACAGACGATTAATTATTTTTAGCCGGTAGTGGTAGTAAACAAGGCCAAGATCGAAGGGAATAAGCTACGCCCAATACTAACGCAGCCAACTTGGGTCAGACAGAGTTCAAGGCACGGGAAAATGTGACGTAAACACGTCGTCTACATAACACCCTTAAATTCAATATAATGCCTAAGTTGTCCAGTGAAATTATACAATCAAAACATTATTTCACTTTGCCAATGGATTCTACAGAATGCCACCCTTGTTTTAGACTTTAGACCATCGGTTGAACCAGAGAGACGAGTTAAACTTTAGGTATTAGATATAAACACTAACAAAGGTGCTGTGCTCTTTGTAAGTCACAATCACAACAGTCTATTTCCTGCTAGTATAGACATAGGTAACTAAAATGCATGTTTCGCGCCATAAGTCCAAATATTAGATGTGCTTTTGTCGAGAAAAAAGTTGCAATAACGCATTTCTAAATTTCAGACTTAAATGCTGCTACCTGATTTAATCTTTAAAATGTTTACTCCTCTGATTTTTTATTAAGTAGTTTAAGTCTTACAGATTTTATTTCGTTATTAAATGTACATTCCCTGCTGTATGATATTTACCACTTTGAAGAAGTCCAAATGGATATTTGCTATGATTATTTCTTATATAGAAATCTTATTATGTGAAATAAATAATTGTCACAATAGATTATGATAAAATGAATTTTAGAGCACGTGGTTGAAGTGGGATGTTTTGGGCCGAGCTCCTCTCTGGGCAAAATTTTGTCAGCCCAATCTCTGCCACAAATTGCTGTTTTGAAAGTACAAAGCAGGAGAACAAATGGAGAGGTCTGAGTAAAATAGATATTTTTTACTTTTGTTGAGTAGATTGTTAAATATAGGCGTTCTATTTTACTCTCATTTAATCTTTTTCTGGTGAACGACCCCAATTCACCTGCATTAGTATGGGGCGTGGCTTACTCCCTTTTATTTTCTTTAACACAAACCAATCTATCGCCTGTTTCAAGACTCGAATGCGATTGAACATTGTGGAACGTCTGAGTTACTTTACGATACGTATTCTGATCTCGAATCATCGATAAACCTGACTATAGACTATACATTTAGAGGGTGGCATGCAGCAGAGAGCAGAGGCGCAGACAGCGTGAGGGAGTTGTTTTGGAACGTGTGAGTGTTTTGTTTACAGTAGCCATTCCTTTCATTATTTGTACCTTTTTGTACACTGTGTTTTATTTTGACATTGTACTGGTACCAGTCACACAATATACTGTAAGTTAATAGTTTTTAATTATATCTCTTTTTGACTTTTGTACTCTATTATAAACTTAATAAAACTTATTAATTGTAATTAGCCCTGTTCCGAGTATTGTTTTTTTTTTATAATCTTTTGGTATCGTCTTTTGTTATGCACTGTTCTGGAACGAGCCATACATGTAAATAGGAGGTTAATTTCTCCCTACGGATAGCAGTGCGTAACAAGCTGTTCACAGTATTGTATTGTTGGTGGTCATCTTCGTAGTCCAGTATGACACGGAACATGCAATACGTATGTTTCTATAGTCCGCATGAATTTCACATCCACTTCTCTGGTAATATCTTTTTTTTTTTAAACTTATTTAATAACTTTATTCTGTTGTTTTAATTTCTTATTTGAATTGCCAGCATGATGGGAAATCTTCACAAGGCAATTTGGACTTTTCAATCGGAGAAATGAAAATTAAATCCACTGGCGGTGATTCGTCTCCAGACAACGTCCACCATCCAGACGACTCTATCGCTGGCTCAGATGTCACACGTGATCACAGGGACTCGTTTTGTGCGTCAAAGCCTCGTCATTTCAAGGCTGTCAGCAGACGTGTCAATGACGTGGCATTGGTCATTTCTTCGATCACGTGGTTTGTTCTGACGCTGGGATTTTTACTTAAAATGTCCTTCTGACGTCATAGTTTTCATATCACTGTCATTAGAAATTAGAATTAACAAGAACATATCTGACATAAAGACTAGATTACGGTTTATTGAAACTATTTTTCGCAATGTCGCGTTGCAATCCAACTTTTAAATGTTAATATTCATCTAGTAATGATCTCTCTAATTATCTCGAGGCTGTGTACGTATTAAATGATGTGAGTCTCAATCATTAAATCATGTGTGTCTCAATCATTTAATCATGTGTGTCTAAATCATTAAATAATGTATTTCTAATGTTTTTGAATTTTCCTTACAGCTGTGCACAAAGCAAAGTAGAATTTGTCGATTACATAATCATCAACCAAAGTCAACACATTATGTACAGTGTATGACTCCAGTTGTGCAGTGTATGAATCCAGTTGTGCAGTGTATGACTCCACGTGTGCAGTGAATGACTCCACTTGTGCAGTGTATGACTCCAGTTGTGCAGTGTATGACTCCAGTTGTGCAGTGTATGACTCTTGTTGTGCAGTGTATGACTCCAGTTGTGCAGTGTATGACTCTTGTTGTGCAGTGTATGACTCCAGTTGTGCAGTGTATGACTCTTGTTGTGCAGTGTATGACTCCAGTTGTGCAGTGTATGACTCTTGTTGTGCAGTGTATGACTATTGTTGTGCAGTGTATGACTCTAATAGTTCAATCTCCTCCATACTCATCTCCGCCGCCATGATACCGACGCAATCACATTCAGTTTCATTGATATCATTGGTTGATACTAAGACAGCATCGAACAGTGGAAGTAGTTAAGAAATTAATGGCTGTACGTTGCACGATGGTAGGCTAAACATTCTGTTCACTGGGACAGCTGTAGAGCTTTGAGATGACTGAAGGTTGCACGATGGTAGGCGAAACATTCTGTTCACTGGGACAGCTGTAGAGCTTTGAGATGACTGAAGGTTTCACGATGGTAGGCTAAACATTCTGTTCACTGGGACAGCTGTAGAGCTTTGAGATGACTGAAGGTTGCACGATGGTAGGCTAAACATTCTGTTCACTGGGACAGCTGTAGAGCTTTGAGATGACTGAAAGTTGCACGATGGTAGGCTAACCCATAGATCTGTAGTGTCTTAGGCAATAATTCAGCATCAAAAAATAAATTTAAGGGAGATAACAATTCATGTTTCACACATGGAGAGATTCTTTGTGACCTCCCTTACATTCAAACTAATTTGGTAAGGGCTGTTGGTGCGGCCGAGTTGAAGAGAATGTTGCAGTATTTAATGGCATTTTAATATTGATTGGAAGAGAAAAGAATGTGATCAATTCAAAACATTTATAGGTGACTTAAAGTCACCCTTACCACTTTATGACTTTATAGGTGACTTAAAGTGACCCTTACCACTTTCTGACTTTATAGGTGCCTTAGTCACCCTTACCACTTTCTGACTTTATAGGTGACTTAGAGTCACCCTTACCACTTTCTGACTTCGGAGCATTAAACATTGTCAGCTATCTCCGACTCCGGATTATTAGATTTGTCATTATCTCTGACACCGAATTACAAGTTATTGTCAGCTGTCTCATACTCGCTAGCCTCTCTGTTAAATCAAGACTATTATTGTTACATTAGATCAATCTGTCTCCTTTAAGAAGACTTGTTTGGGGACATTATCTGCACCACCTGTGTTACATTTACATTGGTCCCATCAGGAGATCGATCTTGTTTTTTTTAAAATATAATTGCTCTAAGTCAACTGTCTGTATTGAACTGTAAGTATGTATTGAAATGTAAGTATTATTAAAATGTAAGTATGTATTAAACTGTAAGTATATATTGAACTGTAAGTGTGTATTGAACGGTAAGTGTTATTGAAATGTAATTGTGTATTGAAATGTAAGTGTGTATTGAACTGTAAGTATGTATTGAACTGTAAGCATGTATTGAACTGTAAGTGTGTATTGAAATGTAAGTGTGTATTGAACTGTAAGTGTGTATTGAAATGTAAGTGTTATTGAACTGTAAGTATGTATTGAACTGTAAGTGTGTATTGAACTGTAAGTGTGTATTGCAATGTAAGTGTGTATTGAACTGTAAGTATTACTGAACTGTAACTGTGTATTGAACTGTAAGTGTGTATTGAACTGTAAGTATTACTGAACTGTAACTGTGTATTGAACTGTAAGTGTGTATTGAACTGTAAGTGTGTATTGAACTGTAAGTATTATTGAACTGTAAGTGTGTATTGAACTGTAAGTGTGTATTGCAATGTAAGTGTGTATTGAACTGTAAGTATTACTGAACTGTAAATGTGTATTGAACTGTAAGTGTGTATTGAACTGTAAGTATTATTGAACTGTAAGTGTGTATTGAACTGTAAGTATTATTGAACTGTAAGTGTGTATTGAACTGTAAGTGTGTATTGAACTGTAAGTGTGTATTGAAATGTAAGTATTATTGAACTGTAAGTGTGAATTGAAATTTAAGGTCCATACACTGGAGAAGATCGATATATGTTTAAAGAAAAATTTAAGCCATTAATTGTATTGACATACTTCATATTTTCATGTGTTCTTTTATGAGCTGAAATAATGTACTTTTTAAAAAGCCTTTTTATTAACTTCGCTTTTGATTGAGGCCGGCTCGGCTGGGTGGCAAAATCTTCCGAAGCTTAATTGACCGACTACCCGGCAAGTTATCGTGCCGAAGTTGGCACATAGACGTGTTGCCTATGACACGACATTTATTCAAATTTTCAGCCCTACCCCCATTGCTCTATATAACATTTTATAAAAGATCATCTAGGAAGAACTCTGTTTTTATGGTTTGTTTAATTTGCAAATGTTCTCGCTTGTTATCACTTTTTTTTTCTTTTTTTTTTTGCGCCTGTTTAAGTTGATATATTTACTTATAGAATGTTTCAAAATTAAAAGTAAGGAAGATTCTGTACCTTACTTGGGTGTGTGATCGGTCCATTGCCCTAGTCGCCACGTGTTCCCAGTAGTCAAAATGTAAATATATTTGACATGTGTAGCTTGAAATGAGTCTCTCGACGGATAAAAAATTATTCATAGTTAACCATGATTTAACCCGCCGTAATGGGAATTTAATTTTTTTTTAAAGATGGCAGAACTCTTCCAAAAGACGGCACCATGTCACATTTCGACATTGTTACCAAATTTCACCCACCTGGAACTTTTCTGTGTCAACGAAAGGGCGAGTCTTATCGACCAGTAAGTGAAAGTGATTAAGTAAATGTGACTAAGTAAATGTGAGACAGTAAATATGACTACATAAATGTGACTAAATAAATGTGACTAAGTAAATGTGAGTCAGTTAATCTGACTAAGTAAGTGGGAGTAATTAATGTGACTAAGTAAATGAGCAGTAGGTTCAGTACTATTAGTTTTTGGCGTTAAGTCTTTATGATAAACTGGGTATGGATTATTTTTGAGAAATTATATCGTCACATTTTTTAGTGATCTTGAACAGACACAAGTGGACAATTTTTTCGAATAATTCCATAAATTCCACACCGACAAAATGTCCCGATGAAGAAGTCTTTCCAGTGTTTCAATATTTCTTTTTTTTAAGTTTGGAAGGAATATTATTAAAACCACTTTTTATAAAGAAATTTGTGGACAACAAATTAAAATAAGGTTTTGAAATGATGCTTTAATTTAATCCCTTTATTTTCTACAATATTACATCAAATACCTACGTCACGTAATGCTAGATCTGATGCTCAAGAAACCCATCAAAATAAAGATTAAACAATATTTTCAAAGGAAAAATTGGATTTTACTAAAATTTATCAGATTTCCTGTTTGGTCTTTCCTCTACGTCTTGACCTCAAAATTAGGATAAATCCTAAGATTCATTGTCTCAATAAAAAAGTGCCACAATTTTAGACAACAAGTGCCACAAGTATCAGACAGCTAGTGCCACTTGTTTCCAGACAAGTGTCACATATTTTAGACAATGAGCGCCACAAAGGTCACCGTAGCCACTGTCCACAGACAGAAAGTGACCACAAATGATATCATGTTGACCAGTCCGCTGAGGTCCCAGCAACACTCATCCCTTGGTGTGAGACATTTGGCTGCACCCTTCTCCCCTGGCGGGCCGTTGTCACCAAGCGCGGTGTCTGGTGAACGCAATGGCGAGCTCACCTTCACCTTCACGTTTGGTGCATCCACGAAGCCGGGCACACGGAGCTTCTCGAGATGTGGTGGCTTGTCCACCTCTGATTGATAAGTCCAGTCTTTAGAGCGTCGGTTTGTCTTTCTTTTTAGTTTCTGCGCCACAAAGAATGGGATCAAACAATGAGGACTGTATTAGAATGGCACAATGATGACTGTATTAGAATGGCGAAATTTGCTGTGTAAAATAATGAAACGAATGGGACAAACAATTTAAAGCAATATTTTTTCAGACTTTTTCATGGACAGAAGAAGACAGAAATGGACATAAGTTAACAGAAGAGGACAGAAGTAGATAGAAGTGGACAGAAATGAACAGACGTAGACAGCAATGGACTGAAATGGGCAGAAGTAGACAGAAATGGACAGAGGTAGACATAAGTAAATAGAAGTGGACAGAAATTGACAGAAGTAGACAGAAATGGACAGAATTAGACATAAATGGACAGAAGTAGACAGAAGTTGATAGAAATGGACAGAATTAAACAGCAGTGGATAGAAATAGACAGACGTAGACAGAATTTGACAGAAGTAGAAAGACATATACAGAATTAGACAGCAGTGGACAGAAATGGACAGAAGTAGATAGCCGTGGACAGAAATTGACAGAAATAGACAGCAATCGACAGTGGACAGAAATGGACAGAAGTTGACAGAAATGTACAGAATTAGACAGCAGTGGACATAAATGGACAGAAGTAGACAGCAGTCGACAGAAGTATACAAAAATGTACAGAAATGGACAGATGTAGAGAGAAGTGGAATAGAAATCGACAGAATTGGACAGACGTGGATAGAAATGGACAGAATTAAACAGCAGTGGGCAGAAGTAGACAGATGTAGACAGAAATTGACAGAAGTAGACACAAATGGACAGAAATTGACAGAAGTGGACAGAAGTCGAAAAAGTGAACAGAATTAGACAGAAGTGGACAGAATTAGACAGAAGTGGACAGAATTAGACAGCAGTGGGCAGAAATGGACAGGAGTGAATCTGCAGTGCCTATTTGTAGCTTTAATTTGTAATTCTTATTTGTAAAAGTTGTTAATCTAATTTATTTACTCCGTACATTTCATATAAGACACGAACAAAAACTTCACGAGGGACATATTAATTATTCTTTTTAGGTGCAATTTCTGCTCACATAATTGTTTTCTTTTATGCTGGAAAAATATTGAATATTAAGATGTATGAAAACTATTTAAAAATTTAAATTTTAAAAAATTGAATCTAACTCCATGTATTTGTTAAGTTGCCTATTACTTAGCCTGCTCATTGAGAGTGTGTGTGTGGGAGGGGCGGTGTGGGGGCGGTTTGGGGGGCGGTGTGGGCGTGTTAATGACGTACTTATCCATGTCAAGGGACATTAACAAAAGTTTTAAGATAGTTATTTCATCAGTTCGTATTTATTTCTAAAAAGTATTTTGCATTATGTATGTCAAGCGAAAAAACATGACTTCTCTGGGTATAGCAGCAATGCGGTGTTCAATAGGCGCAAAAATAAATTTCCCAGAAGTTAGCACTTATTGGGATTCTTCTAAAGTGTGGTACTTGAATGTTTGCTTTGTCCAGTAATTTTAGTAGATAAAACAGTCGCACGTTGCCGCCGCCATTGTTGGTGAGTTAATTATTTCCTTTATAGTATACATATACATTTACATATACATATATAAATACAAATACAAGTCTGCCAATCTTTGCTTCAAAACTTGTTCACTGACCCTCACTTTCCTATCTATCTCTTTGAACTGTTGCTTCCTTACATCCCCACAAGACAACTACGTTCTTCCATTGACAGTAGAACCCTCTCAATCCCAAGAACTAAAACTAAGACCATCGGTGAACGCTCCTTCTGCTTCCATGGGCCCACGTTCTGGAACCAGCTCCCCTTCCATATACGTCATAGTGAAACCTCGTCCATTTTCAAAAAGTCCCTTAAAACTCATCTGTTTAGGTCCGCCTATGACCTGTGATGCACCCTCCTTGCCCTGCCTCATTTTCTGTCTCGGGTTGATCCTGAAGTATAGGCCAAAACGTGCCAAAGTGTCCTCGTTTTATAGCCATTTTCATTGTTTCTATAGTATAGTAGTTACTATCCTAGTGTCTCATTTTTATTTTACTTAGTTTACATGTTTTTAATAATTGTAAAGCGCTTAGAGCTTTATGGTAAGCGCTATATAAAAATGCCTAAATAAATAAATATATTACCAAGCTGATCTATTAATTTTAGCATTTTTTCAAGCACTGTCTAATTGGAATGTAAAGCCCTTTTGGGGCATGATTGCAATGGAGGATCGCCCGTTCATCTGTATCCTAACAGGACCGATCAATGTAATGGGGCTAGGACATATTTTTTAAAAGGTCATATGGGTTCGTTCTGAGTGTTTGACACAAGGTTTATAACAACCATAGACATTAATCATATGCTGTCATAACTTTCTATTTAAAGGGATTGAACTCTGAGAGAAGGAAGGGAAGTACTTTAAACGGCGTGCACGTATTTAATTATTATGGATGGCTTGTTTATATCATAGTTATACGAGCACATGTTGTTCATGGTTGAAGATATGTCAACATTTTACCGTATATTACCTATGTAACCGTGTGTTACCGTATGTTACCTACGTTACGTATGTACGAGGTACAGGTAATCATGTTACAGTATTTTTGATATGCAGTTAAACCCCTTACTTCTTGTCTGCTGTTCAGGTACGCCCTTACCATCTGTCTCGTGTGCAGGTAACCTCTTACCTTATGTCTGACGTACAGGTAAGCATCTTAACTATCTGTCTGCCATGCAAGTGCACCATTTACCTTTTCCCTGCCATGCAGGTACACCGATTACCTTTTACCTGCCGTACAAATACACCAATTACTTTTTCCCTGCCATGCAAGTAAACCAATTACCTTTTCCCTGCCGTGCAGGTACACCAATTTACCATTTCCCTGCCATTTCCCTGCTGTGCAGTTACACCAATTACCTTTTCCCTGCCGTTCAGGAAAGCCACGACGATTGTCAACAGGACGATCAGGGCGGCGTTGGCGATGAGTACGAATAAGTAGATGGTCAGTAGTGGCAGAGACTTGGAGGACCTGGGCAGCATCTCGGACAGGGTGGACATGAACATGGCTTGAGATAACAGGACAGTTATACCTAGAGGGTGAAGGTCAGAGGTCAGTTAAGTCAGTTTGGGATCGCTACTGGTTTAAGGTTAGTCAATGTTACACAAAATATTCAGCTTGCCCATATCCCACTAGGGGTCAACATGGTTTTACACGAATTAATTACAGTGGTTAATTAAACAGAAACTCCCCACCCCCCTTTCCGGGACAGCGACGAGGCCATGACAGATAGTTCCGGAACACAATATAGGAACTGCTCATTCCTGCCAAGGACAATCAGAGACTGGAGCACGCTTCTAAATAGAACAGTTGCGGCGAAAAAACTTTACACATTTGCTTCTATTGCATCCTGCTTTCTAATCTCCAGTTCTTGACACCCTCGCTGAGTATCCCTTGCAACCAGTCAAATATCCTCTTCAATACAACATGCAGCAATATCGCGAAACCTCTCTACATACATAGGAGCCATAATGATCAATACATTGATCGTTGTCCCCCAAAATGAAGAATAAGAAGAATAAAGCTGGAGAAATAAATGCAAACCTTCGTGGATTGTTGACTGCCGGAAATCCTCCCACAAATCTCAACACAAGATTGGGTGAAATCACAGCACGAATCCCAGGGGAGACAAAAAAAATTGCCGTCACACATTTGACCATGAGAAAACCGGATGTATGATGATTCGCCGCCGCCATTTCGCCGCCGCCATTTCGTGCACGGAACGTTTCGCCGACGATGATAAAAATTGTGTTTAATTCCAAAGTGATGATTAAATACTCACGTGATGTTATTAGTTCGAAGTTTCAATAACATATTTATATGTGAGCTACATATGTGGGATATATCTGTGGGTTATATATTATGTGACCAATGCAATGGACAATACGTGTTTAACAGTTTGTTGGTTAGCTCGTGGATTTATGGGAATATGGGTGTACATTTTGTAAACGTGTTTTTTTTTTTGTGTGCAATTTTAAGTGTTCTCATCCCCTGACACATTCAACAGGTCACAAGCTTTCCAGACAAAAGGCAAATAAAACACCATAAGATTTTGAACCTCAGTTTTCACGTCATTGTATGGTTCCACTGTTCTTTGCCAGTGGATGACGTGAGCACAGATCACGTTATAGCGAGGTTCCACTGTTCTTTGCCAGTGGATGACGTGAGCACAGATCACGTTATAGCGAGGTTCCACTGTTCTTTGCCAGTGGATGACGTGAGCACAGATCACGTTATAGTGAGGTTCCACTGTTCTTTGCCAGTGGATGACGTGAGCACAGATCACGTTATAGTGAGGTTCCACTGTTCTTTGCCAGTGGATGACGTGAGCACAGATCACGTTATAGTGAGGTTCCACTGTTCTTTGCCAGTGGATGACGTGAGCACAGATCACGTTATAGTGAGGTTCCACTGTTCTTTGCCAGTGGATGACGTGAGCACAGATCACGTTATAGTGAGGTTCCACTGTTCTTTGCCAGTGGATGACGTGAGCACAGATCACGTTATAGTGAGGTTCCACTGTTCTTTGCCAGTGGATGACGTGAGCACAGATCACGTTATAGTGAGTTCCCCGTACTTTGTGAATGGTTGACATGAGCTCAGATCCCTTTATAGCAGGGTTCCACTGTACTTTGTCAGTGCATGACATGGGCACAGATCGTGTTATAGCGGGATTCCTTTGTACTTTGTGAGTTGATGGCATGAGCACAGATGAGAAAATACCCGGTGGGTCTATTTTTTACAAAAGGCAGATAAGCTCTCATTTTCAGACAATAGGTCTACAGATAGCCTTACACTCTGCCTGCCCGCCTTTAAACAATAATACTACAGACAGTCCTAAATACAGTCCCGACAAGACCGTCCTACAAGACAGTACCGACAAGACAGTCCTACACCATACCTGTAGCTCTTCATTGATTAACACAAGAATCATTCCACTAACGAAGGAAATCAACATATTTTACCGGAGTTCAACCGTAACGCATGAACCTCGCTGCGCCACAGCATTTCTTTCCACTCAGTATTTATGATATGTGGAGCTAAGGGGCGATTTGGAGATTTAGCAGGACAAACCAGAAGCAAATTATATAGAAGATTTTTTTTTAAAGTATGGTTAGGATAAGATAAAAATAGTGTATTCAAGTTAACGTTGTTATACACTTTCAAAGATCATAACTTGCTAAAGCCATCCAATTTAATGTACTATGAATTAAAGCATGGTTACAAATTTGACCTAAGAGTCATCTTTTACAAAGGCAAAATAACCACTGCAAATCCTGAAAGAAGAAAGGAAACTGATTTTAATTGGTTGAAAGAGGGGGGGGGGGGTCGACATCTGGTCCATAAGTTCACGGTTGGGCTGTGGTGGTTTAAAAAAAACATTATTTATACTTTTGCTTGCGGTCAATCTGGTGAAAAAATTGGTTTGCACAAGTTGGGGCGCGGGGGCAAGAACGCTTTGAAGGCAAAATAACCACTGCAAATCCTGAAAGAAGAAAGGAAACTGATTTTAATTGGTTGAAAGAGGGGGGGGGGGGGTCGACATCTGGTCCATAAGTTCACGGTTGGGCTGTGGTGATTTAAAAAAAACATTATTTATACTTTTGCTTGCGGTCAATCTGGTGAAAAAATTGGCTTGCACAAGTTGGGGCGCGGGAGCAAGAACGCTTTGAGCTATATTGCTAGGCAGTGTAAGGTTGGTGATAGATTACAGCATGCCTGTCCAATCATTTGCAAGCAAGACCGCATCGGAAAAGTTGGTCCGAATCCAGAATCAGGCTTTGAAATTCATCTGTGGCGCATTCAGGACCACACCCACAGCTGCTGTAGAGGTCTTGGCCAATTTAGAACCATTAGATATAAGGAGGGAGAAAGCAATACTAAGTACCGTGGAGAGATACCGACAGCTAAACGAGAAGGAACCGTCGTTCCAGATGCAGAACAACTAAGGGGCCGGTAGGAGACAAACGTGGTCCTCATTCATGCAACAGGTCGTAGAGCTTGGGAGGACAGTTGACCTGCCTCGCAATAGAGAACGCCTGACCCTAATCCCAGTCAATCCGCCATACGCGGAACCCTCAAGTCACCTCCATACATTTGGCCTTGACCGATGCAGCGGTGACGAAGCGCAGCCCTAAGCATGTCCAGGAAGCGGCTGCCCTTGAGACCATAGCTATGTTCGCCAACATACCAGTGAAAGTGTTCATGGTCGGCTCTGCCAATCTGAGAGAAAGAACTGCTGGATGTGGTGCCCTCGTACTGTACCCAGCAGGGGGACCACCAAATGAAGAACTCTCGAGGCCCTGAGTGACTGCAACATCAAATTTCGATGCGGAGCTTAAGGCTATTCACAAGGCCTTAGAGAGAGTGAAAGAGACGGAGCTTGTGGGTATTCACAGAGCCTTAGAGAGAGTGAAAGAGACGGAGCTTGTGGGTCTGATGTGACGTTGGAACGTTATGAAACGTATGACTATTGAATAACCATTCCTGGCCCAAGGTGTGTGCAACCATTTTCCTAAATAGCCACATTTGTGGCAAATGAAAAGAAAAATTTGCGACAGTATATATACATATATATATATATATATATATATATATATATTTATATGTATATATGTATATGTGTGTGTGTGTGTGTTTGCATGTCAGATTAACAAAAAAAATTCATAGAAAAACTGCAGAAAGTTGAAAACTCAACTGTTAGGCTAGTTCTAAATCCAAAGAAACATGATCACGACACTCCACTACTTCACTCAATTCATTGGCTCTATGCAGGCACGCATCGCATTGATTACAAGCTTTCTGTTCTTTCTTACAACTTTCTCTCTGTCTCTTGCCCTTCCCATCTTACTGAAACTCTTACTGTCCATTCACCCCTTCGATAGGTTCGATACTTCGCCGACACGCATATTCATTATGTTCCCAGAACACGCAATAAAACATATGGTGAACTATCTTTCTCTTTCTGTGCCGCAAAACAATGGCCTTCTCTCGCATTACACATCCGAAATTTAACGCCCATCACAGCCTTCAAAACTGCCCTCAAGACCCATCTCTTCAAACGTTAGTATGCGGACTCAGTCTCACCCCTTCTAACAGATAAACAACGCTCGATGCTCCTGGGTGCTGAATATGGCGATACAAGGGTAGATAGTACATGGGTGGGTCAGGTCAAGCTTTTCACCAATTGTTTTTAAATGTGAAATTTTCTGTAATTGTAATTGCTAATTTTTATCTGAAGTGCAGTGAGCCTAGCCCTTGACTGGGGTACTGCAGTGAGACTAGCCCTAGGCTGGGGTACTGCAGTAAGACTAGCCCTAGGCTGGGGTACTGCAGTGAGTCTAGCCTTAGGCTGGGGTGCTGCACTCATGGGCGCCCGCAGGGGGCCAAGGGGGGGGCACTTGCCCCCCCCCCTGGATTGATTGAATAAAAAATTTTTAGACAAAAATAGACAAAAAATGTATTAAAGTAAAGATAAAATAAAGAGAAAGTAACTAAGCTGATGTCCTGTCCGTTCGTTCACCATACGAATACGCTACAGTAAATTAAAACGATATTAAAACATTACTAAAAAAATGTTGGAAAGTGAATCGATTTTTTTTGCCCCCCCCCCCCTCTAGAAAGTTTTCTGCCAGCGCCCATGACTGCACTATAAATCATAAAACACTACTATTTAATCAAATAGGAGGAAATATCTCCCAATGTTGCGCCTCTGCTGGTTTCTATATGTTTAAATCAATCAATATAATTCTGCAGGTATGTATGGTGTGATGTTTCTGTTCAAAAGAGCGAAAAATAGTATTCAAAAAGTACCCTAAAGAGCGCGTAAATCTGTGTTCAATAGCCGCGCGCAAAATACAAATCACGTTTCTAGATGGATTAAGAACCCAAACAGTGAAGTTTGTTCATTTACGGAGGTCAAATCCATTGAAATCTGACGCTTATAAAGTGCGTTACTCGAATGAATATGTGTCAGTCTATAACTTGTAATAACAGAATAAACACATGCAAACTATATTCTAAAGATTGTATTGAATAGCTCAATGTAAACAAAGTTGAAAGAGATTTTTTTGTTAAATAATAATTTACAAACCAAATGTAGCGTTTATAGGAAGTTGCAAATTTAGAATGGTGATAAGTGGCCTGTTGCATTTTAACAAATTTATGGACACAAAATATATGGCGTCCTTCCGTCTTCGTGAGACAATAGAGTAGCTATATAGTTCTACATTTTGACGAGTAGCTCACTAGGCCAATCCTAGAGTGGCAATCACGGCCGCATCTCTCGCAGGAGAATATTGAAAATAACACAAAATAGCATGCATGAGAATGCACTAATTTTAAAGTTCTTTATAATAAATTCGCTTTTTGTCGTGTGTTTGTTTAAGGTAAAATCTTCGGACGACTAACTGACCCACTATGGAGCTCAAACTCGGCATATAGTCTCGTCGCTGATAACAACAAATACAATCAAACTTGCCGCCCCGCTCACAAACCACAAACCACAAACCCCAAACCTTCAGTTTTAACGTTGCCGACTGCACTTGATTTCACGAAATAAAAAGCCCGATAATTTCGCCAAATGAGAATCTTAAAAATATTGCCCTTGCCTTTGGTTCGTAATATTTTCTGTTGTTTTACAGATATGGGCTACATTCAAATTTTTGTAAAACCCAGTAGTTTGCCCGTGTTTGCCACCTACTTTTACCACTTTGGGTCGGCTCCAAAATCATCTTCGTTGTTTCTAAACTCGATTCCAGTAAGTTAAATACAGTTCATTAAAATAGACTCAATAAGTCAATAAGGTAGTTTTTAAAATAAAATGTCTACATTTACTCAAAATAAGTTCTTTCCTTTCAATTCACGGTAATGTCGTGTGATCCATGTTTACTCAGCCAAACCATGGCAACCACAAATATAATGAAAGCGGAAATGATATTCTCCAACCCAATAGACTCTTTTCTCCCCGAAAATAATTATTTTTCCTTCATGAATGTACCTAATAGTTGGCCTAATAACTCTGCGGTGTAAAAGTGAGTGGGAGATTAGAACACAAAGCTCACGGGCGAGAAACAAATATTTGGTTGCGAGGCTTTGACTGTGGGATGGGAGCATTGATTAGGAATTCTTATAATCTGCGTGACTTGCATGCATGTTTTGCCAAATTTTCAGCCCCACCCCAATTGCTCGAGTTGATGGATATTACATTTTATAAAGGATGTAATCGAAAAACTTTGCTTTTAGGGGTTGCTTTATTGCAGTATGTAAAATCTTTATTGATAACCCCCGGTGCACCCTACCCTGGTGACACAAGTTTTGTGTTTGATCCGCCACTGGATGGACAGATCTGTTCCTGTACTCACCTGCCCTGTACTTCTATACACATGCAGCAACCTCCCACCTTTAATTTCCACAGGTATGTCAAGCTACTTACCTGCGCTTACCTTTTCACCGGTCTCCACAGGTATTATAAAGACGAAGAGGTTCAGGAACGATATTATAACAATTGGCAATATGATGACCAGGAGGTAGAAGTTTGGCATTCTAACCAAGAAGAAGATTATCTAGAGGGTAAAACATGATGACCTAGTGGGTGAAACGTGATGAACTAATGGATGAAACATGGTGAACTAATGGATGAATCATAATGACCTAGGAGTGAAATGATGACCTAATGGATGAAACATTGTGACCTAGTGGGTGAAACGTGAAAACCTAGTGGGTGAAACATGATGACCTAGGGGTGCAACATGATGACCTAGGGATGCAACATGATGACCTAGGGGTGAAACGTGATGACCTAGAGGATAAAACATGATGACGTAGTGGGTGAAACAAGATGAGCTAGAGGATAAAACATGATGACGTAGTGGGTGAAACATGATGACCTAGTGGGTGAAACGTGATGACCTAGGGGTGCAGCAAGATGACCTAATGAATGAAACATGATGAAATAATGGATGAAACTTAATGACCTAGTGGGTGAAACGTGATGACCTAGTGAATGAAACAGATGACCTGGTGGGTGAAACATGATAACCTAGGGGTGCAGCAAGATGACCTAGTGGGTGAAACATGATGAACTAATGAAGAAACATGATGACCTAGTGAATAAAACATGATGACCTAGTGAATAAAACATGATGACCTAGTGAATGAAACATGATGACCTAGTAAATGAAACATGATGACCTAGTGAATGAAACATGATGACCTTGGGAATGAAACATGATGACCTAGTGGGCGAAACATTATGACATAGGGGTTAAATATGACCTAATGGATAAAAAAATGAACTAGCTGTGAAACAAGATGATCTAGAGGATAAATCATGATGACGTAGTGGGTGAAACATGGTGACCTAGTGGATAAAAATATGATGACCTTGTGGGTCAAACATGGTGATCTAGTGTGTGAAAAATGAGCACCTTGTGGTTGAAACACGGTGACCTAGTGGGTGAAACATGATGGCCTAGTGGGTGATACATAATGACCTACTGGATGAAACATAATGATCTAGGGGATAAAACATGATGATCTAGTTGATGACATACGATGACTTATAGGGTGAAACATAATTACCTACTTGATGAAACATAATGACCTAGTGGATGAAATATGATGAAATATTTGATGAAACATGATGACCTAAAGCAGTGGTTCTCAAACTGGGG
Source organism: Lymnaea stagnalis (assembly GCA_964033795.1). NCBI lineage: Eukaryota > Metazoa > Mollusca > Gastropoda > Lymnaeidae > Lymnaea > Lymnaea stagnalis. The sequence goes on from CAXITT010000168.1 coordinate 728,697, forward strand.
TCTCGACTAGGGGTCGCCAAACCGGTCCCTTTTACCAAAACAGGTATTTTCGATATTGAAGTTTACGAATACCGGAATCCCGGTATTTTCGATATTTTCGATATTTAGAGAATTTTTAGTCGAGATTCGAGATTAGAGGTGAGGATTTATCAGGGCCGTCGCTAGGAGGGTGCGGGTCTTGGGCAAATTGAATTTTGCGGGGCCGTTGACGTTATATATTCCGCCGATAGGATATTAAGACACGTTATAGTTATAGACATTTGACTATCGAATGACTCCGAATATTGTGTTGACTGGATTAGGAACTACTACTAGGCTTAGGTATATTATAAATATACTACCTCAAAGCGCGGCCCACTTCACCGTCCCCCTAGCGCCGACCCTGGATTTATCAATGAAATAAAAACATTCAGAAAAAATATCATATTTTGATTTTTAATAAGCTTTTAACAATAACACAAATATTTAACTTCAGACTTTAATCAAACGAACAAATATAATAGTTTAACTATTTAATTTTAATAGTTTATTATTCAAATATTAAAATAATTGGTGTTGTTTTAATCTTTGGTCAAATTTAAATAATGAAATCGTAAATATGACAAAGTGTATAATGTTTGGTCACTTAACTTTGACCGCAAATGGTTACAAAAGTAGCCCGATGAAGAGAACACCCGCTCTGCCTTCACACTTGTCGCAGAGAATAGACCTTAGGCTATCATGCGCAATTTTTATATATTTTCCTCTTGAACCGCCATTCTCAAATAAAGCCATTCCTATTTTTACCAATGTATCAAAGTCTCCATCCGCTGGTCTGGAAGTATCATCCTGAGCCTGAAGGTTCTTTTGTATTTCAATTTCAAATTGTCTCTTAAGCGGCTGTGTGTCTTCAAGTTTATCATGCTCAGATCCAAGATGTTCAATTTCATTGTTTGTAGATATTTCCAACGAGGAATCCGCTGTCTGACCAAGTTTTTAAATATCCGCGATATGTTTTCGCATCTGGACGCAATCTGACCTTAGAAATGCGTCCAAGTAGTCACTGGAATGTGCAGACTTTAAATGAGGGTGTAGGCCTGAAGTTGTACCTCCCAATGTTTTAAGTATCTTGTTACATCTAATACATTTAGCTGATGATTGTCCGTAGCTTTCAAGAAATAATGCCAGACTGATGTCTTTGTTTCCGATAGTTTCATATGCTTATCAACTTTAGGTTGTTTTTTTTTCAGGGTCCCCCATTTCTTTCTATCAACCTGAAGGGAAAAATAAATCATTTAACAAAAAATTATTAAATCAATCGAATTGGTTTGACGTGTAAAACTTTAAAAAAATGTTTTAATGTTTGGCTAGGTACGGTACAGACAAACTGGGACATTCAGCCGGAGACAAAATAGCTCGAAAATCAATTATGGGGTGAATGTAAATTATTAATATTTTTATCACAAAATAGAAGTAACATAATTTTTCTGCGTCTTAAACTTAAGGTATTTGATTATCAAGGAGCGGATTTACTCATATTTTTTAAATATGTAGGTTTTTTGGCATAATTAAAAGAAATCAAACAATTCAACAATTTTGGTTTTAAAGTTGACCCCGTGATTTGAGTGCAACGTGTTATTTCCATAAAAAATCTTAATGGAAATCAAAATTCGATCTTCATTCGACTCTACCAATCACTTAGTTGTCAATAATATGAAAACATTTACTTACTAATCCTGTACCTTCTCTTTGAACTTGAGACACGTGGTGTGAGGGATTTGTGCATCTCATAAATTAGTGATATTTTTTGCTTTAACTACGACGTGGAAACTAAGAAAAACGATTTTTTAAAACATTGAAAATGAAATCCCGGGATTATCGAAAATCCAGGTTTACATAAATCCAACCCGGTTTTTTCGAGCATCAATGATGGTCCGGTATTCCGGTATTTTCTAATTTCGGGATCCCGGATTGCAACCCTTAGTCGCGACCCGTTTGGGGGTCGAAAGACCCTTTCATAGGGTCGCCTAAGTCCATCGAAAAACACATATACTCTACACTCTACAGTTATGAAATAGCAACGAAAAATAATTTTGTGGTTAGGTGGGTCGCCACAACATGAGGTACTGCATTAAAGGATCGCGGCATTAGGAAGGTTGAGAACCACTGACCTACAGGGTGAAACATAATGACCTACTGGATGAAACATGATGACCAAGTGGGTGAAAGATGATGACCTAGTGGGTAAAGCATGATGACCTAGTGGGGGGAAACAGGATGACCTAGTGGATCAAATATGATGTCCTAGGTAGGGTGTGTTCAATAGACTAAGATGGCATTTAAACTCACGATGATATAAGCTGGTTGTTTTGCATCCTGCACATCAGTAAAATTAGAAACTTCCACCTTCTCCACGGTCCATTGGCCATTGTCAAATTTTGGCTTGTCTTTCTGAATGCTTTCATCGGGTATTAGCACGACTTGACTCCGGTAATAGTTCATGACGCCGAACTTGATAAAACATGAAGAGAAATTTAGATATTTGATTTAATTAAAGCATTTATTTTGTGAGGGAGCAGGTCCCCAAAATTCGTAGACAGAGTAAGAAACTATTAAGTGGGTGAAACCAATCTAATGTTTAGTCAATGTTTTGTCAATGTTTAGTCAATGTTTAGTCAATGTTTAGTCAATGTTTAGTCAATGTTTAGTCAATGTTTAGTCAATGTTTAGTCAATGTTTAGTCAATGTTTAGTCAATGTTTAGTCAATGTTTAGTCAATGTTTAGTCAATGTTTAGTCAATGTTTAGTCAATGTTTAGTCAATGTTTAGTCAATGTTTAGTCAATGTTATGCACTTTTTTTTCGGGGGACGGAGCTGTGTGTGCGCTAAAGAATAAGATGTTCTCAAAGGGAGGCGGAAGAAAATAATATGCAGAACTATTTATTGCTTCAACTGACAAATAATCATTCAAAAAAGTTGGGATTCCTTTTTAAGACTATAAATGAAAAAAATAAGACTTTATATGGACAGCATAGTGGCTTTTTATAACCCCAAGACATATTTGAGTACACACATTGATTTGACAGAGCAAAGACAGAACTGAGTAAAAGCATTAATTGTAACAGGACGAAGACACAATTTAGTACAGAAAATGATTCTTACAAAGCCAAGACACAATTGAGCAACAACATGATTATCTGGCATCAAGAACTATACTAAATATTATTGACTTAATAATTGTTGAAAATACATGCTGCCATTGTTTACGGAAGGTCCAACACTTTATATAAAGACAACATGATCCTCTTTGGTCAACAAACATCGGTTCTCAGATTTTTTCATCTTAATACAAACTAAAAATTAAATATTTTTGAACTTTCCACTTTCTCTTGGACGGCTTAAATAAGCTATTTTGAATCGATAGCAATGTCTCCCTTCTTTAATTGCACTATTTTTTATTTTGTTTTTACTGCAGAAGGCTTTTTGCAGACACTTTCATTGTTTTGTTTCGTCCTCCTTCACGTTTTTCCCCTATCCAGTATTTTATGTTCCCACAAATAAACCTTTATCGAAAGACGCACAAAAATGCTCACCTTTATTATGCAAACCTGTGTATCAAATGGGTACTTGGTAAGATTGAGTCCACACGACGTCACGAAGACTCCCCCTGGCTCCCACATCACACGTCCATCTGATTCAACAGTCAGCGGTCTGTGGATGTTAACGGTGAAGTCAGTGGTCAATGGATTTTAACAGGGAAGTCAGTGGTGAAAGGATGTAACAACAATCGTCCTACAAGATCGTCATTCTGGCATGTAATCTACATTCCCCGTAATAAAGTGGCATCACATCTCACGAAACAAGTCTCTAAAGATTTTTCATAATGTCCATCACGGCGTTCGTATCGATCCTCTGTAGCGATTCAATTTATGAAGATTATCTTGACCCTAACAATAACGGCAGACAATCTATTAAACAAGTGGGAGAGAAAAGTTCTTCGGGAAATATACGGACCCGCAAATGATGAATATGGATGGAGAATACGAACCAACCTGAACTTCTACAGTGTATATCAGGATCCAACGCCAGTAGAAGAAATAAAAAGGGATGGACTACGCTGGGCAGGACAATTAAAAAGAATGACAGGGGAGTGACGAAGGTACATCACCAAACCCTAGAGCAAAGCGGCTCAAAGCTAAGATGAATGGATGTTGTGACAAAAGATGTACAGCACCTCGGAAAAAAGCATGGAAACGAAAAGCATTAATTGGGTCTGAGTGGAAGGAAGTGGTGAGGCAGGCCAAAGTCCTACATAGGCTGTGGCGCCACAGGGATGGATGGATGATCTGAGTGGAAGGAAGTAGTTAGGCAGGCCCAAAATCCTACATGGGCTGTAGCGCCACGGGGATGGAGTGAGAGATCTTTATCGACAGTATTGATACTTACGATATGTCATCTTTAAAAGGATCGCGATCACCCAGTGTGTTGATGAGCGTGAGCCGTGGACGCCATATTGCTGCTGGCTTCGGGTTTATTGCTGTGACTTTGCCAGCTTGAGCCTTGTCCCAGGCCAGGATCTGACACAATACAGTGCATTATTTAAGAAGCCATTACTGATACACCTTCTCGAACTCAAAGCTCCTTTACCAGTAGAATTTTTGTAGTGTGAAAATCTATGTTTGATTTTTTTAGTTGCCTAACTATAAAAAAATTGCGTTCATTTTGATGTGGATGTTCTTTTTTTGTATATAATTTTTCACTCAATAATTTTTATTCAAGACGTCTCTTAAATATTCATTCAAGTATCAGGATAGCTCTAAATGTTCATTCGAGATAGTTCAAAAATCTAAATGTTAATTCAGTAGAGATCTATTGTTCAATCAGGATAGCTCTAAATGTTCATTCGAGATTGTTCTAAATGTTCAATCAGGATCGCTATACATGTTTATTCAGTATAGTTATAAAATGTTCATTCAGTATAGCTGTAAATTTTCATTCACTCTGCAGTGTACTTTCCTTATAACTTTGACAGTAAGAACATCATGGTTACCTCGTCGGTCCACTTTAAGGTGACGAATCCGTTACAGGTAAAACTCTGGGACACCTCACTGACGTCAACTACAGCCACAGGCCAGAATCCTACTTTGACAGACATGACTTTGGACTGGTTAAGAACTGGACGAACGTCCACGAAGTGTGGTGGCAAATGGCCAGTTTTGTCCTTGTAAATGTTCAGTGCATCTTCGAATGTCTGGCCGAAAGTCCGTTGGGGCAGCACGGCCAAAGCCAACACACACAGACAACGTACAGTGTCACCCATTGTATGATGTGAAAGTGATTACAGTTAAGCAATGTCGACAGGATTAAAATCTGTTCATTCTTTTCATTTTAAAACTGAGAAAATTTTCAAATAAAAATACAAAACTAGGTGAATGACGGAAAGTGACAAAAATCTGATGCAATTTTATTAGGTTTTTAAAAAAAAGATTAATCTGAGTAAGATTGATCTAAATGGAATGGGAGTTATTTGATAGTTTGTAATATAACATCAAAATAATGAGTTATATTGTTGTTTAACAAAAGATAAGGATCATAGGAATCAAGTCACAGATAAATCTTGACCCAGATTATTTTTTTTCTTACTTGATCAGCGACTAGAAAACCGCGGCCGTTCAACGCAACTGTAATAACTCATTATTGGGTCTCATACAACAAAAATGTGTGAATAACTAATAACGTCACATTGGCGATGGCGTCGGTGGTCGTCGAGTGCGAGCTCTTAATACCACCCCCACACCCAAGCACACCTCCACATGGGCCGACGCCAGATCTCCCCGACGCCAGACCTTGCGGAAGCACGCCGGGAACCTCCCCCAACCCCCACCCCGGCCTAGGGAACGTCCGGTCGACTGAAAATGCTGCGTTTACAGTGTTCGCGGTCCACTCTCCTTGAGTCTGAACGGCTTTGCTTCCTCTCCGGGGGAAAATTGTTACGTTACCTCCCCTACCGTCGAGGGAGTTGCTCGGTCGGGACGAGATAACGGTGTGAATAACTACTTCTCTGGATTCTTTTTAGAATTTTTTTTTTTTCGATGTAAAGAACTTGACTGTTTCTAATCTTTGTGACATGTGACACGCTCCTTGAACAACTGCTAATTAAAACCGAATTTATTATTATTTAGAAAAAAACATAAAATGAAATTAAATCAACCATAAAACACAATAAAGCAACCATAAAACAAATAAACTAACAATATATGGCAACCTTCCGACTACGTTAGACGATGGAGTAGCTATCTATAATGTAGTCCTACACTTCGACGAGTGGCTCACTAGGCCAATCCTGGAATGACAATCTCTACCGCATCTCTCGCAGGAGAATATTGATTCCCGGAAAGATTTTGACTTCCGTATTGTTCTTTTTCATGTAAGGGCCTCGTTTCACGTATCTTCTGCCTTTTTTACGCCTTCCTACACTGCTGTTCGCCAGATGGAACGTTGTTCGGCAATGTTCTTCCATTCATTGTTTTCAATATTGGCTTTCCTCATGCTCCTTTTGAAAACGTCCATAAATCTCAGGCGTGACACTCCAATAAGTCGTGTCCGTTCTGCCAACTCTCCATACAGCAGCATCTTTTGGATACGTCCTTCCTCCATTCTGCTTACATGGCCTAACCATCGAAGGCGCCTCTTGTTCAGAAAGTAGAATATGCTAAACATGTGTGCACTTTCCAAGACCTTCACGTTTGGCGCCCTGTCCTGCCAACGAATGCGTAAAATGCGACGCAGACATCTTTGATGTAACCTGTTGAGTTTCCGCTCTTGACTGGTATACGTGGTCCACACTATCATATAGCAGCGTACTAAGCACACATGCCTGATAAACACTTATTTTTGTTTTTATCGGTGAGATTGAGATTATTCCAAACCCACTTATTCAGTTTAGCCATAGTTGCTGCTGCTTTTGCGTTCCTGGTATGTATCTCTTCATTAACGGAGAGAGAACTAGAAATATTGTATCCAAGGTATGTGAAATGCTCAACAATCGATAGATTATGACCCTAAATAGATATGATTGGAGGGGACGGTTCTTCTTGCACCATTACATGAGTTTTCTGTAGACTAATCGAAAGTCCAAACTCTTTACAGACGATTAATCAGCCCTTGCAGACCTTCTTCTGTGTCAGATGTTAAGGCGGCATCGTCAGCGAACAGCAGTTCACGAATCAGCAACTTTTTTTACTTTGGTCTTTGCACGAAGGCGAGCGATATTGAACAGCCTACCATCAGATATGGTATGTACGCACACTCCATCTTCACAGTCCCTGAAGGCAAATTGAAGGAGCATCGAAAAAAAAATGGAGAAGAGCGTTGGTGCCAGTACACAACCCTGTTTTACTCCGCTGACTGAGAATGATTCAGAGACAGTGCCATTGAAAGTTACTGTGCTGTGCATTTTTTTGTGAAATGACTGCATAATTGTGAGCAGTCGTGGGAGACAACCTATTCTTAGCAAGATACTGAAAATGCTTCTCCGACTTACCAAGTCAATTGCTTTTGTCAGGTCTGTGAAGGCAATATAAAGAGGCATATGCTGTTCACGACATTTCTCCTGCATATTGCGTAACGAGAATATCATGTTTATTGTTGATGCGCCCACTCCGGAAGCCACACTGGGACTCTGGGTAGATGCGGTTAGCCAGACTCTGCAATCGTTTAAGGGCATTTCGGGCAAAAGTCTTTCCAACTAAGCCAAGGAGAGAAATACCTCGGTAACTATTGCAATCACTACGGTCCGATTTATTGTTATACAATATTTCGATGTTGGCGTCTCTCATTTGCTGGGCAATGTGACGTGCTTCCCGACACAGACAGAGGAGCTCATGTAAGGGCTGAAGTAAAATAGGTTTTCCTTTTTTGAGGACTTCCGCTGGGATGCCGTCAATCCCTGGTGCTTTCCCATCAGCAAGGTAATCAATGGCTTTTTCGAGCTCCTGTAAAGTTGGCTCTTCATTTAGATCATCCATTACTGACAATACGGGAATATTATGCAGAGCGGTTTCATTGACTATCTTCATTGTTGAATATAATTCCAGATAATACTCCACCCAACGCTCTAGTTGATCATTTGTATTCTGAATATTTTGACCCGTCTTGGATTTTACTGGTGATATTTTTGAAGTATGTGGGCCTAATGCCCTCTTGATTCCCTCGTACATGCTCCTCGCATCTCCGTTGTCGGAAGCTGATTGTATAAAGTTGCAAAGGTCCAGCCAGTAAGTATTGCACAGTGGCGGGCAGTCTGCTGTGATAGTTTTTTTGCGGTTCAGAGAGACTGTAGTGTACGAGCACAAGGTGTATCCCGATAGGCAAGTACGGCACTTCTCTTCCTCTCGATTACGGGTTCCATCACATTCCAATGCTCTGTGTACCAGTCATTATTTTTATGCTCCCTTTTACCATAGGTGGACATGGCTGAATCGTACACAGCATCTCGTTAATGAGTCCACTTGGAGTCAATAGTACCATCAGGTGATCCTTTAGCAAGGGTGTCCTTCAACACTTTTATGAATTGCTGCGTTTTTTCTGGGTTGTTTGAGCAGTGGATGTTAATTCGTGGACGACATGTCTTTTAAGCATTATGCAATTTTTTGGGCATTAGTCTTATCTTTCTTGCTACGAGAGAATGATCCGTGTCACAGTCGGCACTATGGTAGCTGCGGGTGTGATGTACACTGGATAGCTCCAAGCGCCTAGTAAGGACGAGGTCTAGCTGGTGCCAGTGGCGGGAACGTGGGTTTGACCATGACAAACTAACCATAAAACACATATAAAACAACCATAAAACACAATAAAATAACCATAAAACACAATAAAACAACCATAAAACATAATAAAGCAACAATAAAACACATTATATAAAACAAACATAAACAAATTTATAGCATTGCCCTCGGGATAAAAAGTTTTACTCTTTAGCTAAACCGGTATGTGAAATTAGGCCGTGACATTTCCCGCGACTAGAAGACCGTTGTGCGCAGTTGAATAGCCAGATCCTGGTTGACCCACTTTACAAGTTGGTTTCACAGTCTTGTTGAGCAGTTCGAACCTAGTGGTTAATAAGTCGTTCATTGATAAGCAGTCACAACTTAGTGGTGGCTTACTCTTTCATTGATTCACTTACCTCGAAGATTGATACTGACCAGTCTGCAGCTATCATGTTAGCTATTAATCTGCCTGACTAATACGTTTTTGTTTGCCAATATAATCATTCGCAGTTTTGACTTACTTTAAAAAATGATTACATCTTTTAGTGGTTGCCTGACTAACTAATATGTCATTTTATTGTTCAATAACTGTTGCACGATTAAAATACTTCGTTTCAATCTAGATACACCACAAGCTTCGGAAATACAGCCATTAATTGATTAATAAAATATGAACATACAATTTTAAACCACTGCACATCATTTCCATAACAAAACTTTAGCTCCACCATTTTTTTACTCCAAAACTGTCATTCAGTCATGGTGCGGCAGTTTGAACCAGCGACATCTCTGTGACTTTGCCAAAACATCACTATGACATGGGGGGAAAAGCTATTTCATTTCACTCCGCTTTTCTGAGCGATTCACTGAAAATATGGGCTCAGAACTTCAATGAAAAATTTGTAACCATCACATTAACCTGTATAAAAGGAATAGATCGTGTCTGCTGCCAACTCATATCGACAGAGTCAACCTTCCATACACGTCCATGCTTAGTCGTGTTGACATTTTTGACGCGCTGAAAGCTTTTAAGTCATTTAAAGTTTGTTGGAACATTTCATTATAAAAAGCATGAAATTTGCTCACCGTGTTTCATGATGACATTTGATGTTTGTGAAAACTGTTCAATATTATGTTATAATGATTCGATAAAAGTCAATGAGAAGTCAATGTTTGCTCTTCATCTCCTGTGCATTGCGAAATTAGGACAATGTTAGCTTATGACTACATTACTTTACTTACAAATGGGCATGTGATTGTAATATTTATTAGCACTTTTACAGATTTATGCTATCTCTTTAATGTGACACGGTGAATTGTTGCTGTGAGGGTTGGTTGGTGAAATGAGATGATGATTGGTGGCTTGAGATAGTAGTTCGTGAAATGAGATGATGGTTGGTGGATTGAGATAGTAGTTGGTGAAATGAGATGATGGCTGGTGGATTGAGAAGATGATTGGTGGATTGAGATAGTAGTTGGTGAAATGAGATGATGGTTGGTGGATTGAGAAGATGATTGGTGGATTGAGATAGTAGTTGGTGAAATGAGATGATGGTTGGTGGATTGAGAAGATGATTGGTGGCTTGAGATAGTAGTTGGTGAAATGAGATGATGGTTGGCACCAGTTGCGTCGCATTGAATGGGAATGTTGCATTGTATTAATGTATCCGCTTACGGGAATCCGTCCAAGGGTTTTGATTCAGAGTTTCCTTCTCTAAGATGAGTTAAGATCCAAGGTTATCGTGTCCCATCCACCCGTGTTGCGGAAAAGAGTTTCTCTCAGGCAGCTCTCGGGTGCAGTGGCGTAGCTAGGGTTGGTGTCACCCAGTGCGGTAAACTCATGGGGGGGGGGGTTGCCCCCCCCCCCAAAAAAAAATTCTATGATCGATTTTTTCTTGTTAAAATAAGTCCATAGTATAGCATCAACCTTGAACTTTAGGGTGCAGTGGCGTAGCTAGGGGTGGTGTCACCCAGTGCGGTAAACTCATGGGGGGGGGGTTGCCCCCCCCCCCAAAAAAAAAATTCTATGATCGATTTTTTCTTGTTAAAATAAGTCCATAGTATAGCATCAACCTTGAACTTTTAATAAAGCACGCATTTGGATTGGTTACATTTGTGAAAAATACATGTGTGATCGGTTATTCTTTTATGAATCTCGGTTTTTGCGAGCAATGTGTGCCCTGTAAATATGCAATTTTTCAATCTGGTGTCACCCCTAAAATGGTGTCACACGGTGCGGGCCGCACCCCCCGCACCTGCCTCTCTACGCCACTGCTCGGGTGAGGGGGACATTGCCCACCCGGGAAAGTCAAGTGCCCCCCGCAGCAAAATGGTTAAAAGCAATAGAATTATTATATTTTTTTTAAAATTAAAAACGACTTCATTGTCATTTTTAAACAGTTTTAAAAAGAATAGTAACTGGTGCTTAATTCGATTACAATTAGTGGAATCTATTACATATAGCTACACTCAATATATTTGACGATCCATATATTTAAGGCTCATCTTGTTAACAGGCTCATAGTATTCGATTTATAAATATCGTAATAGCCGCTTTTGATTATAAGACAAAATCTTACTTCCGGTTGTTCGCTTTTATCGGTAGTTTTTTTTTTTTTTTAAATTTAAAAAAAAAAAAAGTCTTTAATAACACTGTATTAAACAACCTTTACATCAAGATCAAGGACTACAATTCTATAATATTTCTTGCCGACTCTCCAACATATGCAGTATATGTTCCAATTATATTTCATTAAAAAATCATTGCTTTGAAATTAGGGATAGGAGTTCATCATTATAAATTGTAGGATGATATTAGGCTTTTTTTTGTTTTAAATTACTATAAATTATAAATGTATTCGATTCCATGAATGTTGATTTATGTAAAATAAAAACTTTGAAAAGAATTGAGAATTTAACGGGTGCATACAAACAGTGCACATTTCATTATTTGGAACACACTTCCTGTCGCTCTCAGAAACAGACAGACACTGGAGTCTTTCAAAACCGATTTGAAAACACATCTATTTCGCAAACACCTGCTGGGCTGTTTCTGTCTACCATCTTTTCCAACTAGCTATTATCTCCTAGAATCTAGATGGTTGACTTTGTACCACTCTTCGAGCCTTTGGGGATGAAGCGTAATTTTTAAATAAACTTTATTATTATTATTTATTATATCGAAAAGGTGTGTGTTTTCTTTAAACGTGCTACGTTCGTAACAAATTTTCCTCAATAACAGGGTTTTAACATAATATTTAGCCAATAATTATTAAATTTTCACCAGCTTTTATCTTGTTAATATTAGAATAATGAACAAACTGCCCCATCAGTTTGCAAGGATTGTTTTTACAAATATTTTTTTTTACAAGATGAGAATCTTTCACAATGCTAAAGTAAATAAGGTGAACAAACATTTTGATTATCATGCCAATTCCAATTTTTTTTTTTGGTACTTGTTTTAGAATAAATTCTTATTAGTCAATTTAAATAAATTCTGTAGATTGGGGGGGGGGGATGTTTAAAGTATATCTAATTGGCAATGTTCAATTTATCTAAAAAGATAGTTATAGTAGTTTAAAATGAAAAATAACTAAAAATTCAACCAATTGAATATTGGGAAATTTCTATCATTTTGAAAACAACTCATGTCTTTTTTACATAATAATACTTTTTATATACGATTTCTAAAAATGATCAGTTCAGCTAACCCATCATGATCAGTTCAGATAACCCATCATGATCAGTTCAGATAACCCATAAAAACGCCTAGACCTTTCTACATAAAAGTTTTTTTCTCTTCTTTTTGACGATGGTAAAAAGTGGAAATATTTAACAACGTTCATTATTTCACGTAAGATGAGTATTATTATGTTTTTTTCATTTGTGTTTAGCTTATAAAAAGATAAAAGCAGTGCTTTTTTTGTGATGGAAACTTTGTTTAAGTTCATTTATTAACTATGTAGATAATCCCCAAAGGGATTTAAATTTTTGTTAAAAGCCACAAACTTTTTTGTAATATAAAAAAATGTTTGGATGACACAGCTACGTCAAGCAGAGATTTCAATTGACTTTAATAGGCCCTTTTGCCACTTTTTGGTTTTGTCCTCCCCCACCATGCATCGAAAGATGATTAATAAGGTAATATCCACATCACATCTTAAATCCGTAAAATATCCGAGGCCCACTGCAGTTGTAGGGATTGCTGAGCTCACGCGATGCTTCTAAGGTTAAGTGACACCTACATTCTTTTAAACTAGCATTTCTTCCGTTGCTCTCCAAGTGAAGAATGTTGCAAAACTTAATTTGAAGTATTTGCTAAAATGTATTTCTTGGTTGTTAATTTATCAAAAATTTACTGGGACTATAAAGATTCAATAGACCATATTAAGCTAGGGAAGTGCATACACTCAAGGACGCCACAACTGAAATGTATTTAGTTCATTTTAGGATCTAGCAAGTAAGAGATATTGCCTGAAAGAAACACCACATTCAAGTATGCGCCAAAATTAGCCCCTTCAATTTAAATATATGCGACTGTCTTCAGCACTCTCAAATTCTACACCCTTTCCCCCAACCTGATCAATGTTACAGTATAGGGTTGAATATAAGCATGTGCCAAATAATTACCCTGGGACACGCCACAACCTGAGTGAATTCAGTTTATGCATGACACCGAATGCCATAATTTCTCACTCTGACGATTTAAAAATTCCTTCCCCAGATGCTATAGTCCATGAGTAACATTGAGTTCAGGTATGCTCAAAAAAGCACCCTTTGATTCTGAAATAATCCAAAATTTGCTGGGAAGGGCTCCCCAGACCCCCCCCCTTTTTTTTTTACTCAAGGGCAAACAGTGCCCTAAATGTCTAGCCTTCTTCCCTAAAAAAATTACAGTACAACTGCTGCTGGTCATCATTTTTGTGATGATATATTTACTATCTAGTGGAGTAACTAGTGTTAGTGCTGATAGATACACAACCTAGTGAAGTAACTAGTGTTTCTGCTGATAGATACACACCCTAGAGGAGTAGCTAGTGTTAGTGGTGATAGATACACAACCTATTGGAGTAACTAGTGTTAGTGGTGATAGATACACAACCTATTGGAGTAACTAGTGTTAGTGGTGATAGATACACAACCTAGTGGAGTAGCTACTGTTAGTGGTGATAGATACACAACCTAGTGGAGTAGCTAGTGTTAGTGCTGATAGATACACAACCTAGTGAGTAGCTAGTGTTAGTGGTGATAGATACACAACCTAGTGGAGTAACTAGTGTTAGTGGTGATAGATACACAACCTAGTGGAGTAGCTAGTGTTAGTGCTGATAGATACACAACCTAGTGAAGTAACTAGTGTTTGTGCTGATAGATACACACCCTAGAGGAGTAGCTAGTGTTAGTGCTGATAGATGCACAACCTAGTGGAGTAGCTAGTGTTAGTGGTGATAGATACACAATCTAGTGGAGTAACTAGTGTTAGTGGTGATAGATACACAACCTATTGGAGTAACTAGTGTTAGTGGTGATAGATACACAACATAGTGGAGTAGCTACTGTTAGTGGTGATAGATACACAACCTAGTGGAGTAGCTAGTGTTAGTGCTGATAGATACACAACCTAGTGAGTTGCTAGTGTTAGTGGTGATAGATACACAACCTAGTGGAGTAACTAGTGTTAGTGGTGATAGATACACAACCTAGTGGAGTAGCTAGTGTTAGTGCTGATAGATGCACAACCTAGTGAGTAGCTAGTGTTAGGGGTGATAGATACACAACCTAGTGGAGTAGCTAGTGTTAGTGCTGATAGATACACAACCTAGTGGAGTAGCTAGTGCTAGTGCTGATAAATACACTACCTAATGGAGTAGCGATTATTAGTGCTACCTGAGACATGCCAAAACGTATGCTACGTTTCAATTAACGCTACAAACTCCACATTTGTCATAAAATTCTGCCACTACATATAAAGAAAAATTGACATCTGGGCTGACCACCCAACCCGCTTCACTTACAGAGGCCCAGCTAGAGTGTATGGCGCCAACGGACGTTGATTCATTTCACTCCCCACCCCCCCCACAAACTCTGAAAGCCATTANATTTTGATACATTAAATACTATCACACCCTATTGTCACTGCCCCCCCCCCCGAAAATTTGAATGCCCCTTTCGGGGGGAAATTGTCTGAAAGAAACAATGGTTGCAGGTGTTGTTTTCGCTTGACTCACAAATATCCTTAACAAAAACCTTAAAGAGAAACTGCTCATCCAGTTGAAACAATAAAATAAATATCGAGTCGATCAATTTATATTCTACATATATTCATTTGTATACACATCCGTTGAGGAAACTCTTCCTAGGCAACCGTTTCGTCCCAGCTACTAGGTGAAATATTTGCTAAGTAGTAACCCATTGTAAAAAATATCTATGGGAGGTTTCCGACGCTTCCCCGGGATGGGCAGGGGAGAGGGTATTAGGAGGTAAATGCACCATCCCGACCCCTGGGGGAAAGTCGACTGCTGATGTTGGGAGAGAACGACCAGGTGTACTTTGGTTGAGATGGCCCTCTTAAAGAAAGCCAATCGAGTGAAATTACGGACGGGGGATGGGGGCGGGGACTGTCCTAGCATGAGAAAATCTGCAACGTGTCGCTTCGCAGCCCGATAATTAGGGAAACTTTTTAGACCTGACGGGGGGGGGTGCTTTGGGGAGAGCATTAAGAGCTTTAGGCTCGCCATCGCCCTGACTCCGCAGAGTGAAATGACGGGCGGGGGATGGGGGCTGGGACTGTCCTAGCATGAGAAAATCTGCAACGTGTCGCTTCGCAGCCCGATAATTAGGGAAACTTTTTAGACCTGACGGGGGGGGGGTGCTTTGGGGAGAGCATTAAGAGCTTTAAGCTCGACATCTCACTGACTCCGCCATTTCCTAATATACACATTCTACACGTTTGTGGCAATGATAAAATCTTTAAGATCGATAGATCAAAAACGAACAGTATTTACTTGAACCTTGAAACAACTGGATCTGTCCCTGATAGATGGTTTCAAACAGTTCAAAAACGCCTTTAAGCAAAGCATTTTATTTTTTAAATATCTGGTTATTGCGTAATAGATTGCCAATTTGTTTCAACTGTAAACACAGTTTCTGTCACGGCTGAATAACGCCAGAAGATCTTGTAAACACAGTTTCTGTCACGGCTGAATAACGCCAGAAGAGCTTTTAAACACAGTTTCTGTCACGGCTGAATAACGCCAGAAGAGCTTGTAAACACAGTTTCTGTCACGGATGAATAACGCCAGAAGAGCTTTTAAACACAGTTTCTGTCACGGCTGAATAACGCCAGAAGAGCTTGTAAACACATTTTCTGTCACGGCTGAATAACGCCAGAAGAGCTTGTAAACACATTTTCTGTCACGGCTGACTAACGCCAGAAGAGCTGAACGAAGTAAATCAATATGTTGTTTCTAGGACGTGTCAATAATAACTAGAGCGTTGAAGCCATATCATTGGTTTATAATTCTTCATTACTGCTTTATCGTGAGTGTGATAATGGTGCCATTTCTCCCCACCCCTTCCTTCCCCCTTCTTTCTTATACATGACTCAATACTCCGTCGATATAAACAGGACTAAATCGGAAATGGAAGTTGGTTGATTGATTCCCAGCAGTGTTTCTCTTTGAAACAAATCAATTTTAACTATGTAAATAGGGTTGGTTCGTTTTTAGCGGTAACGAGAAGCTTCCATTTTGTTTTTTAATGGCTGGATCCTGCAGCCATTCTCAGGCAATGAAACACAGCGGCCTTTTGTTTCAAAAACAAAATAATACTAAAGTATATAAGGATATCATATGTCTACCATTCTATAAAAAAAAATTGGTGTGGTCGGAGGAGTTGGGGTTGTGTGTGTTCCAGCAATATAAGTAGATGATTAATTGACACACCCATTAAATGTGTCAGCATTTCTTGTCCACAAATCTAGACCAATTCTATTTATAAAAACGGTCCAAACAACTCACTGAAATAGCGCATTATGTCAACTGGGTTGTAAGCAGGCCGGCAATAGTTGTGTGTTACTCCGTAGGTCTAGCCATAACAAATACATACGTTGAAGTTTCGAAGACGTCGATAAAACTCCAACGAACTTTTGTTTCTAATCGTATGGATATTTTGTGATTGTGTTGAGTGACCAGGTTTTTCCATTTATCAGCAAACTATATCAAAATTTGAAGGTTACGTCATTTACTTATTCCAAACATATTATTTTCCTTTTCATATTTTTTTTGAAAAATCAATATTGACATTGATTTTATATATTACCACATTCTTGTAATGTTATATTAACTTTTTATAAACTTTTTCACATCCTCTTCTACTTTCCTTGGAAGAAAAGCAACGGAAATTGGTGGCACATGGAGACTGCGTATACATAATTTCGTCACAAAGAGGGCGTGTAGTTAATGATTTGTAATGTGGTTACACGTTGATTTAGCTGTTCCTTTGAGGAAATAAAATCCCCAAACTGTTAATGAATTAACCATATAAGGTACTTCCGGTGTACTCTAGAGTAGAGATTATACCCCCCCCCCCATAAAAAAAATAAACATTTCTGAAAGTCAAGTTGGATTGTGTCGTTCAATTAATTTTTTAGAAATCTGGCAGTAGTGATTCAAGAGATGTTTTCTGAATCGGTCATCAAGGCGATCGCCGGTCACAGTTGTGTAGCTCTTTCCACATTTTCACACAGGAAGGCGTAAATAAGGTTTCTTTCCCTTTTAATCATTTGTTGTACAATCGAGCAGCCATGGCTGTACTGATGAAGCAAAACTTGAATTAATCTTGAACTTATTTAATAGTTTAAGTGATATATCACTATCTTAAATACTTGATTTGGGTTCTGTGTGTATTCTACTTTATCGCAATAACTGGACATCGAGTAGTCTATGTAAGAAACCACAGGGGACATTGTATATTCTATGTAAGGAACCACAGAGGATATTTTGTAGGCTATGTAAGGAACCACAGGGGATATTGTGTAGGCTATGTAAGGAACCAGAAGACACGTGTAATCTATAAGAAGAGATTAATAAGACACGAACAAATTGTGTCAATAGAACAATATGAGTTAGCTTTAATAATAATTATACATTATACACAATTAAACGTTTCGGCACATGCCTTCATCAGTACAAACAAACACAACACATTTAAATAAGTATAAATTAAATTTACATAATATCAATATACATATCCTACCTAAAACAAAACAAAAAAAAATATAGGAGAGGGCGCTTAAACCAGACAAAAACAAAGTAAGGAGAAGTAGAAAGGAAGTGATTTTAACATAATTGGAAAAACCAAACAGGAAAAAGACATGGCAGCTAAGTAAAACTATGGATTTGGTTCAATCCATATGGAGACAACGTACCAAATCTAGTTATTAATTTGTTCTCCATATAAACCGGACAGAGAGCGTGTTTATTTATGTTATAGAGGTGCTCTCTGAAACGGTCCCCAAGGCGACGACCTGTCTCTCCTATGTATAGTTTACCGCACTTTTTGCAAATGATGGTGTAAATCACGTTGCGACTTGTGCAGGTAAAGCCATCTTTTATTCTGAATACTCCCAGAGGGAAAGTGATCGTATCAGTTTCGATCACATAGGGACATGAGTTGCAACGGCTACGGTTGCAACATTTTGTGCCTTTATGTGCTTTAATAGCAGGGAGGTGGCTTCTAACTAGCATGTCCCTAAGGCTCTTGTCCCGCCGGAAAGCGAAAAGAGGAGGTTTTCTAAAAATCTCATTTGTGACAGGGTCCGCCATAAGAATTGAGCGGTTTTTAAGAACCAGAGAGCGAGCTTTTAGGTTGTGGGGATGAAAAGTTAAGATAAATTTAACCTATCACTAGCGTCAGAATGAGTAGCTTTAAAAGAAGCCTGTCTAGTCATACCTTTAACTTGAGTGACAGCTGCTTTTAAAATTTCTTCGGGGTATAACCTGCGTCGGAAAAAATCCAACATTTCAGACATGCTTTCTCCAAAATCTTCATCATTACTACATAGTCTTCTGAGTCTCAGCAACTGAGAAAATGGGATGGAGTTTTTACACCCTTGAGGATGGGATGATGAATATAGCAAGAAGCTATGACTGTCTGTTTGTTTATAAAAAATGGACGTAGATATTTTATTCTCATGAAAGTTAATTTGTAAGTCAAAAAAAATTGATGGTGCTTTTATGGATCATTGAAGTGAATTTAATTGTTGGATGAAAATCTCCAATGAAGTAAATAAAACTTTCTAGTTGTGTTATGTCCATATTAGTAATCCCTATACAGTCATCAATGTATCTTCTGTAGTATTCTGGGAAAGGACCTTGGTAGTGTTCTCTCCAAAGATGTTCCAAATGGCCCATAAATAAACATGCATAACTTGGTCCCAATTTCGTTCCCATAGCAACAGCACTGATCTGATCGAAAAATTCGCCATTGAATTCAAACAAATTAAGCTGTAGAACCAATTCAGTCAAACGTACAATGGCACTTGTTGGAAAATTGGGATTAGGATTCGTATTCAGAAAAAATGAAATTGCGGTGAGTCCATCTGTGTGGGAAATTGAGGTGTACAGTGAAGAAACGTCCTTTGTAAAAAGTAAATGGGTTTCATTAGGTAAAGCCAAGGACTCGAGAGATTTGATCATGTGGTTAGTGTCCTTAATATACGATGGTAAATTTTCAACTATGGGCTGGAAAACTGTATCCAAAAACTCAGAAATCAGTTCAGTAGGACAAGAACAAGCTGAGACAATAGGTCTTCCTGGACTTCCCTCCTTGTGAATCTTTGGTAGCAAATACAAGCATGGTTTACCAAGATCACTGTTATAAATACGTAAGTTTGAAGCAGACGTGGGTAATTCGCCAACTTGAATAAGTTCCTCGATAGTTTCCTTGACAATTACGTTATTGTGGACAAGGGGGTCGTTGGACCTCGGCGTGTAAAAGGTTGTATCTTGTAATTGTTTGGAGGCCTCTTCAATGTAGAGCTTCTTATCCCAAACATCAACAGCCCCACCCTTGTCTGCCGGTTTAATAATGACGTGTTTTGATATGGGAGAGTGCTCGCCATTCTGGTTTAGATAAATTTGATTTATGGAGTGGAGTTTGGCGTAGATTTTTTATTTGATTCTCTCTACATTTAATGTTAAGGTCAAGTGCTTTAGATTGGTCAGGTGGAGGTGTCCATGTAGATTTGCGTTGTCGTTGTACAGGAAATGAATCCTCATCCTGGTTAGTGGGAGTCTCGTGAAAGTAAAGTTGTAGTCTCAATGAACGAAAGAAACGATGTGCGTCTGACATTAATTGATATTTGTCACTAAATGATCGAAGTGGGATAAATTTTAGTCCTTTACTCAATACAGATCTTTCTTGTTGAGATAGTGAAAGGTCTGGCGGTATACAAACCACTAGGTTTGGTTCATTTTCCGTAACGGGAGTTACAACAGCATTCTTGGCAGATTTAAGATTTTCAATTTTTTTCTTTTTTCCATCAGATAGTAAAATATAGAGTTACCTATTGAGTTCATGAATGATTAAACGAATTAGATCGAATAATAAGTTATTATCTTGTGTATTCTTTCGAACGTTTTCTTCCAGTGTACGAATCCTATCAGTGAGTTGAGATATGAAGCTCTTGTGGGAGTTTAAGACAGTCCTCATGCGACTAAAAGCACATTTGTTTTCAATGGTCAAAAGTTTAGATTTATCAAACGAATTAAAGGCACAACCAGCAGGATGAAAATTAGTATGAAAACCTTTTGGTATAAGACGTTTGCGAATGCAATTATTTAAAAAGTTGACTCGAGTAGTATAACGAGTTTTCTTGAAAATAGTAAAAGCTAGATCTGTACAATTCTTGGATAAAGTAGTAGGTAACAGACTAAATGAAGTGATTACAAAATCACGCATATGTTTTTGAGCTAATTTAGATGACGTCATTTTTTTACAATTAAAAAATGCGTAACTAAAAAATTGAAATGGAAACTTAAATAAGCTAAAACAATGAGAAAAAAAAAGAAAAAAAAATTTGCACTAGTATGTCAAAATAAACTAGTAATAAAATGACAGAAGACAGGTACATATAAATATTAGCAGTCAGAATTAAGTTCAGTTAACTAATTATAAAAATACCACAATCCTGTTAGAGGTACCACAATCCTGTTAGAGGTACCACAATCCTGTTAGAGGTACCACAATCCTGTTAGAGGTACCACAACCCTGTTAGAGGTACCACAATCCTGTTAGAGGTACCACAATCCTGTTAGAGGTACCACAATCCTGTTAGAGGTACCACAATCCTGTTAGAGGTACCACAATCCTGTTAGAGTTCTCTATATTAAGGGACAAGCCTCTGAACGTTAGTTCTGCCCATGACGATACGCCTCGCTGGTCTCCATCGTTATATCGTGTTGTAACATTAGACGATACGCCTCATTGGTCTCGCTCGTTATATCGTGTTATAAACTTGAACTTAAATTTGAAACACCTTCAGCTTTAAGCTTGAATGTTGACCCCGTCACGGAAAAATAAAAACGAACCACCAAGGTATGGTCCTTACTGCTAACCACCCCCCCCCCACTACCACCCACCCCCCACCCCCCCATATGCCCTGATCGTGACAACCTCTACGTATGTTTTCTGGTACTGCTAATGCAATAAACTCGCTATTCCTGTCGGCTCAAGTGTTTCATTCCATGTGAACTTCTGCGATCAATCATCCTGTATGGATTGGTTACTTTATTATACAGTCAGTAACTCGTGTTTCGCTGGTGTTCAATACAAAAATTTTTGGTTAATGAGATTTTTTTTCATTTTGTTAAAACAGCCACAAAAAAAACTGATCGGCCAATTAGTGGCGAGGTAAGGGTTAGGGTCAGCTTGGGGTTAGCGTTAGGGTCAGCTTGGGGTTAGGGTCAGCTTGGGGTTAGGGTTAGCTTGGGGTTAGGGTCAGCTTGGGGTTAGGGCTAGCTTGGGGTTAGGGTCAGCGTGGGGTTAGGGTCAGCTTGGGGTTAGGGTTAGGGTCAGCTTGGGGTTAGGGTCAGCTTGGGGTTAGGGTTAGCTTGGGGTTAGGGTCAGCTTGGGGTTAGGGCTAGCTTGGGGTTAGGGTCAGCTTGGGGTTAGGGTCAGCTTGGGGTTAGGGTTAGCTTGGCGTTAGGGTCAGCTTGGGGTTAGGGTCAGCTTGGGGTTAGCGTCAGCTTGGGGTTAGGGTCAGCTTGGGGTTAGGGTCAGCTTGGGGTTAGCGTTAGGGTCAGCTTGGGGTTAGGGTCAGCTTGGGGTTAGGGTTGGCTTGGGATTAGGGTCAGCTTGGGGTTAGGGTCAGCTTGGGGTTAGGGTCAGCTTGGGGTTAGGGTTAGCTTGGGGTTAGGGTTAGGCTCAGCTGGGGGGAAGCAAGTTTTTTTCCAGTCAATCTCTTCCACGAGAAAAACTTTGCGTTTTAAAGAAATAAAATAGTTCCGCCAGGGGATGACCACCCCCTAGACAAGACTTCCAGCATCCCTGCACGGCCCCCTAGACAACACTTCCTGCTGTCAAATCTTTTTATGAAAAATTTAATGATAAATTCAAGCTTTCCAATGTTAGGCAATGAGCTCCCATTCGTTTTGGTTCAATATTGGCTTTCCTCATGCTCCTTTTGAAAACGTCCATAAATCTCAGGCGTGACACTCCAATAAGTCGTGTCCGTTCTGCCAACTCTCCATACAGCAGCATCTTTGGGATACGGCCTTCCTCCGTTCTCCTTACATGGTCTAACCAGCGAAGGCGTCTCTTGATAAGAAAGAAGAATATGCTAAACTTGTGTGCACGTTCCAAGACTTCAGTGTTAGGTACCTTGTCATACCATAGAATGCGTAAAATGCGACGCAGACATCTTTGATGGAAGCTGTTGAGTTTCCGCTCATGACTGGTATATGTGGTCCACATTTCACTGCCATATAGGAGCGTACTGAGCACACATGCCTGATAGACACTTATTTCTTTTTATCAGTTAGATTGAGATTATTCCACACCCGCTTATTCACTTTAGCCATAGTTGCGGCTGCTTTCGCGATCCTGATATTTATCTTTTAATCAACGGAGAGAGAACTAGACATATTGTATCCAAGGTATGTGAAATGCTCATACCGAAAGATTATGACCCTCAATACATATAATTGGAGGCGACGGTGCTTCTTGCATCATTACATTGAATTTATGTAGACTAATCGAAAGTCCAAACTCTGTACAAGCGTGTGATATACGATTAACTAGCCCTTGCAGACCTTCTTCTGTGTGAGATGTTAAGGTGGCATCGTCAGCGAACAGCAGTTCACGAATCAGCACCTTTTTTTTTTTTACTTTGGTCTTTGCACGAAGGCAAGCGATATTGAACAGCCTACCGTCAGATCTGGTATGGACGCTGACTCCATCTTCACAGTCCCTGAAGACAAATTCAAGAAGAAAATGGAGAAGAGCGTTGGTGCCAGCACAACCTTGCTTTGCTCCGCTGCTGACTGGGGATGACTCAGAGACAGCGCCATTGAAAATTACTGTACATTGCATGTATTTGTGAAATAATTGTATGATTGTGAGCAGTCGTGGGGGGCAACCTATTCTTTGCAAGATGCTGAAAATGCCTCTCCGACTTACCATACCAAGTCGAATGCCTTTGTAAGGCAAAATGACTACATATCATTTCAATAAGCTAAAAGAAGCTAATTAAATATAAATCAATTATGTCTTAGCTGAAATGTACCGCAATTCATATTTAAGACATCGATTATCAAATTGATATTGCCAATGGTTTTTAATTGTTCGCCAATACTTGATGGTAGATAAACTTAACAACATCACTTTAGTTTTTGTGTTGTTATGTCAGTTTAGTTTGTATGTTGTTATGTCAGTTTAGTTTGTATGTTGTTATGTTAGTTTAGTTTGTATTTTGTTACGTCAGTTTAGTTTGTATGTTGTTATGTCAGTTTAGTTTGTATGTTGTTATGTCACTTAAGTCTGTGTGTTTTTATGTCACTTTAATGTGTGTGTTATGTCAGTTTAGTTTGTATGTTGTTATGTCACTTAGGTTTGTGTGTTTTTATGTCACTTTAGTTTGTGTGTTGTTATGTCACTTTAGTGTGTATGTTTTTGTGTCAGTTTAGTTTGTATGTTGTTATATCAGTTTAGTTTGTGTGTTGTTATGTCACTTTAGTGTGTATGTTTTTGTGTCAGTTTAGTTTGTATGTTGTTATGTCAGTTTAGTTTGTATGTTGTTATGTCACTTAGGTTTGTGTGTTGTTATATCACTTTAGTTTGTGTGTTGTTATGTCACTTTAGTGTGTATGTTATGCCATGGTCTTAACTGGTGCACGGATACGGACCAGAAAGATGAACATCAATTTTGCCAAATTAAATAAAATCTTATTCTTGAGTCGTCTGCTTTTAATAAATGGATTCCAGTGGTGACGTAAATCCTAAACATCGATTATATTACTTTTCTTATATATTTTGTCTACATTTGTTTACTTGATTAATTTAGGCTAACTTCATATGCTCCGTCTACACTCAGTTATTCTATTAAATAAATAACAGTGATAAACAATAACTAAAAGCCATGAAATGGATGTGATGTACTTCTAGCCTGACTGACATCAAGCGCCAGGTAATCTCCAGTCATGCTGCGGTCCTTATTGCTGACATTTGTGGCTCTCTCGACCACGTGTCAGGGTTACGAGAAGCTACTGGAGTTGTACAATTCAAAACTGCACAACTCCTCGTACAGTCCCTCCCTACGCCCCGTCAGAGATCAGAGGTGCCCCGATGAATGTCAGTATAGGCGTCATGTTGTATTCCATAGTGGCAGTTGATGACGTGTCACAGAGTTTCACCAGCAACGTCTTCTTCAACTTTCTGTGGCATGACGAGGTGAGTGTGGACGTGTGTTGATGACGTGAGTGTGGTCGTGACCTTATGAGTTCAGTGACATGACGAGGTGAGTGTAGAGGTTACATGACGAGGTGAGTGTAGACTGACATGACGAGGTGAATGTAGACGAGACATGACGTGGTGAGTGTGGACGTGACATGACGAGGTGAGTGTAGACGTAACATGACCAGATGAGTGTAGACGTGACATGACGAGGTGAGTGTAGACGAGATATGACGAGGTGAGTGTAGACGTGACATGACGAGGTGAGTGTAGACGTGAAATGACGAGGTGAGTGTAGACGTGACATGACGAGGTGAATGTAGACGTGACATGACGAGGTGAGTGTAGACGAGACATGACGAGGTGAGTGTAGAATAGGTATGACGAGGTGAGTGTAGACTGACATGACGAGGTGAATGTAGACGTGACATGACCAGGTCAGTGTGGACGTGACACGACGAGGTGAGTGTGGACGTGACATGACGAGGTTTCTACGCCCCCCCCCCCCCAAAAAAAAAAAACGCTGCTTCAAGTCTCGTGTCTTTCGCTATACATTTATATAAAAGATTTAAGGCAGGGACACTATGGTGGAGGGGGAACAGTGAAGCCATCACACGAGCCCACATCACTACTGACACTGGTAACACAGCTAGCCAAAATATTATTTGAAGTTATATTATAAATTAGGAATTTTTAGTGATTTTAAAATGTGTTTGGTTTAAAAAACAGGACATTTAGGTGTCCCGAGAGACTTTTTCGAGACAACGGGTACGATCGTGGAAAAACGGGACAATCCTACTGTTCCTATTGTTCACAGTTCCTGACATGGAATCCGGTCGATGTTGAGAATGAGACGATGATGTACCCTGGACTAACAGACATTTGGATTCCTCGGTTTAGTATTGTCAACATTCTCCAAGATGATACGCCTTTTAAGGATGAACGCCCGTAAGAGATGTGACAATTTCCTTAAAGCCATGGGCGCATCCCCTGAAATTCTAAAAAAATAATTGCTTTAACCATTTAAAATTTTGCAAACAATAAATTTGGTGTTATTTTAATTTGTAAAAAAAATTCTCACGCAAAGACTTGCTGTCACCACGTCTAAATCAGTGGTTTCCAAATATGTGGTGCCAACTCTTGTTTATTTGTAGCAGTCAGTGGAAATTTTGTTAAATTTTTAGGAGCACTGGTGAAATAAGATTTGTTTGATGACAACTATCTTGCTTAGGAGCACTGGTGAAATAAGATTTGTTTGATGACAACTATCTTGCTTAGGAGCACTGGTGAAATAAGATTTGTTTGATGACAACTACCTTGCTTAGGAGCACTGGTGAAATAAGATTTGTTTGATGACAACTATCTTGCTTAGGAGCACTGGTGAAATAAGATTTGTTTGATGACAACTATCTTGCTTAGAAGCACTGGTGAAATAAGATTTGTTTGATGACAACTATCTTGCTTAGGAGCACTGGTGAAATAAGATTTGTTTGATGACAACTACCTTGCTTAGGAGCAGTGGTGAAATAAGATTTGTTTGAGGACAACTACCTTGCTTAGGAGCACTGGTGAAATAAGATTTGTTTGATGACAACTATCTTGCTTAGAAGCACTGGTGAAATAAGATTTGTTTGATGACAACTATCTTGCTTAGGAGCACTGGTGAAATAAGATTTGTTTGATGACAACTACCTTGCTTAGGAGCACTGGTGAAATAAGATTTGTTTGAGGACAACTACCTTGCTTAGGAGCACTGGTGAAATAAGATTTGTTTGATGACAACTACCTTGCTTAGGAGCACTGGTGAAATAAGATTTGTTTGATGACAACTATCTTGCTTAGGAGCACTTGGGAAATAAGATTTGTTTGATGACAACTATCTTGCTTAGGAGCACTGATGAAATAAGATTTGATTGATGACAACTATCTTGCTTAGGGGCACTGGTGAAATAAGATTTGTTTGATGACAACTACCTTGCAAACGAAATTCATTTTACCTTGCAGTATACGTTAAGTTGTTTGTCAAATCAAAAAATATGTGCACCTTTTGTTGCAAGAAAAGCTGATTATAGTCCGTCACGATGATCTGACTATAATTGTCTGTCACGATGATCTGACTATCTTAGTCTGTCACAATGATCTGACTATTTTAGTCTGTCAAGATCATCTGAATATCTTAGTCTGTCACGATGATCTAACTATCTTAGTCTGCCAAGATGATCTGACTATTTTAGTCTGTCACGATGATCTGACTATTTTAGTCTTTCACGATGATCTGACTATCTTTGTCTGTCACAATGATCTGACTATCTTTGTCTGTCACGATGATCTGACTATCTTTGTCTGTCACAATGATCTGACTATCTTTGTCTGTCACGATGATCTGACTATCTTTGTCTGTCACAATGATCTGACTATCTTTGTCTGTCACAATGATCTGACTATCTTTGTCTGTCACAATGATCTGACTATCTTTGTCTGTCACAATGATCTGACTATTTTAGTCTTTCACGATGATCTGACTATCTTTGTCTGTCACAATGATCTGACTATCTTTGTCTGTCACAATGATCTGACTATTTTAGTCTGTCACGATGATCTGACTATCTTTGTCTGTCACAATGATCTGACTATCTTTGTCTGTCACGATGATCTGACTATCATAGTCTGTCACGATGATATGACTATCTTTGTCTGTCACGATGATCTGACTATCTTTGTCTGTCACAATGATCTGACTATTTTAGTCTGTCACGATGATCTGACTATCTTTGTCTGTCACGATGATATGACTATCTTTGTCTGTCACGATGATCTGACTATCATAGTCTGTCACGATGATATGACTATCTTTGTCTGTCACGATGATATGACTATCTTTGTCTGTCACGATGATATGACTATCTTTGTCTGTCACGATGATATGACTATCTTTGTCTGTCACGATGATATGACTATCTTTGTCTGTCACGATGATATGACTATCTTTGTCTGTCACGATGATATGACTATCTTTGTCTGTCACGATGATATGACTATCTTTGTCTGTCACGATGATATGACTATCTTTGTCTGTCACGATGATATGACTATCTTTGTCTGTCACGATGATATGACTATCTTTGTCTGTCACGATGATATGACTATCTTTGTCTGTCACGATGATATGACTATCTTTGTCTGTCACGATGATATGACTATCTTTGTCTGTCACGATGATATGACTATCTTTGTCTGTCACGATGATATGACTATCTTTGTCTGTCACGATGATATGACTATCTTTGTCTGTCACGATGATATGACTATCTTTGTCTGTCACGATGATATGACTATCTTTGTCTGTCACGATGATATGACTATCTTTGTCTGTCACGATGATATGACTATCTTTGTCTGTCACGATGATATGACTATCTTTGTCTGTCACGATGATATGACTATCTTTGTCTGTCACGATGATATGACTATCTTTGTCTGTCACGATGATATGACTATCTTTGTCTGTCACGATGATATGACTATCATAGTCTGTCACGATGATCTGACTATCATAGTCTGTCACGATGATATGACTATCATAGTCTGTCACGATGATATAACTATCATAGTCTGTCACGATGATATGACTATCATAGTCTGTCACGATGATATGACTATCATAGTCTGTCACGATGATATAACTATCATAGTCTGTCACGATGATATAACTATCATAGTCTGTCACGATGATATGACTATCATAGTCTGTCACGATGATCTGACTATCATATTCTGTCACAATGATCTGACTATCATAGTCTGTCACAATGATCTGACTATCATAGTCTGTCACGATGATATGACTATCATAGTCTGTCACGATGATATGACTATCATAGTCTGTCACGATGATATAACTATCATAGTCTGTCACGATGATATAACTATCATAGTCTGTCACGATGATATGACTATCATAGTCTGTCACAATGATCTGACTATCATAGTCTGTCACAATGATCTGACTATCATAGTCTGTCACGATGATCTGACTATCATAGTCTGTCACGATGATATGACTATCTTTGTCTGTCACGATGATATGACTATCTTTGTCTGTCACGATGATATGACTATCTTTGTCTGTCACGATGATATGACTATCTTTGTCTGTCACGATGATCTGACTATCTTTGTCTGTCACGATGATATGACTATCTTTGTCTGTCACGATGATCTGACTATCATAGTCTGTCACGATGATATGACTATCTTTGTCTGTCACGATGATCTGACTATCTTTGTCTGTCACAATGATCTGACTATTTTAGTCTGTCACGATGATCTGACTATCTTTGTCTGTCACGATGATATGACTATCTTTGTCTGTCACGATGATCTGACTATCATAGTCTGTCACGATGATATGACTATCTTTGTCTGTCACGATGATCTGACTATCTTTGTCTGTCACGATGATATGACTATCTTTGTCTGTCACGATGATATGACTATCTTTGTCTGTCACGATGATATGACTATCATAGTCTGTCACGATGATATGACTATCATAGTCTGTCACGATGATCTGACTATCATAGTCTGTCACGATGATATGACTATCTTAGTTTCTCAATTTAGAATACGTTTTATGTTTCCGCGTACAGACCGTTGGTAGTTTTCCACGACGGAAGAGTTGCTTTGTCTCAGAGTGGTCTGATGACGACATCCTGTAGCCTTGACATGACGTACTATCCCCTCGATGAACAGAGCTGCACGATACACGTATGTAAATGATTTGATTGGTTAGGATATATTCCCCATTTTACGTTAACAGTAACACGACCTTGAGAACCTTGTATATAGTAAGCCAAGTTAGTTGCAATGTCAGTCAGGTTTAAAGAGAAGAATGCGGATATTCTAATGAGTGTTTTACGACTAGAAATCTGAGAAATCCAATTGTTTTTCGTCCATTGTGAATTTAAGACAAAAAAGACATTCGTTACAAGGCTAGAATTTGATTAAGGCTCATTATAAATTATTTACACGGTAGGTCGAAACAAATAATTTTTACATTTGGATTGTTCTATGTTCCAGGTGTCGTCAATTTCTTTAGATATCACTCGACTTGTCTTCAGCACGGACTCACCGGAAGTCAGTCTCAACTTGTTCCGGGAAAATGGCGAGTGGGAGATTCAGGACGCCACAACCTACCCACACATCAATCCCATACAAGGGAGTCGGTTTTCTGTAGTTGATGTATGTGAAACGCAATCACACACACACACTTGTCCTTCAATTATTATGTATGAAAAGGGTGGGGTTTGGGCGGTCATTCATTAGCTCGGAACTTATTTCTACGTAGTGACCATTGGAAGGAAAAGGCAACAAGATTGGTCCACCCCGGGCGGCTCTAACCCTAACCCAGGGCGGCACTAACCCTAGCCCTAACCCAGGGCGGCACTAACCCTAACCCAGGGCGGCACTAACCCTAACCCAGGGCGGCACTAACCCTAGCCCTAACCCAGGGCGCACTAACCCTAGCTACACCATGGCATACACTGTAGTGCTACTATATGTTATGAATGTTACCAATGATATATTGTGTTGTTTAACAAATGGATATGGTGAGCTCATGAGTTGATGACATGGTGAGTTTGTGAGATGGTGTGCTGTTGAGTTGATGAGATAGTGAGTTGGTGAGATGGTGTGCTGTTGAGTTGATGAGATGGTGAATTGGTGAGATGGTGTGCTGTTGAGTTGATGAGATGGTGAGCTGGTGAGATGGTGAGAGACCAGAAATCAAGTATAAATATAAAACAAATGTCAACAATTGTAGATCGCCTGACATCGCTTTCGTCCGCTGTAGATCAACTTCATGCTAAAGAGGCGCCCATCTATTTTCATCGTGTCCATCGTGTCACCCCTTGTCGCCCTTTGCCGCCCCTTGTCATCCTTTCATTGCTGAACGTTCTCAGTTTTCTCATCCCTGTTGGCTCTGGGGAAAAGATCAGCTACGGTAAGGAGGAATCTTTAGAAATGTCTCAAGTTCAATTAACGCAGGTGTACTTGTACATGTGTGTATAGGTGTTAGTGTAGTAGATTTTTACGCATGATAATACTTTTACACTAGAAAACAAGGGGGACAACTATTCTCTAGGGTCCCCCGATTTTTTTAGAAATTACTCTATTTCACAAGACCAAGTTGTTTACTGGGAATTTTTCAGCTCTACCGGTTAAAGTGAATGTTGCCTAAAGAAGTTAAAACAATCATGCTAAATTTAAACAAAAGGTTTCTATTTATTTTTTTTTTTTGATGTATCTTATTTTTTTAAGGAAATTTAGTTTTATTCATGTTGATCTTGTTCCATGACACAATGATATTACCAGGTAATTTTTAGGTAATAAATCAACGGTCCATCTGAGGGCATTTTCCTAATGACCAGTGCCAAGCCGCGAGGGACGGATTAACCTAAAGGCAAATGAGGCACGTGCCCATGGGCCCCGAGGGAACGGGGAATTTATTCCCGTAAAATATAAAACAAACACAAACGTGTTCAAAGCTGAGTTGTGATAGGACTCGAACAAAAAGTGAAGGATGCGGATAACTTGCTTGGGTTGGGAGTAATCTAAGAATTGGGGTAGCCTAACTAATAACTGCTGATCGTGTGGTGAACCCTTCATGCACACTCGCGCGGTACACAAATGTGAAGTAAAGTCTCGACTGCCAAGGCGACTCCTCATGTCATAATCCGGCACTGCTAACCGCTTTGACTTATATGTGTAAGTGTAACCAGTTTACTGTCGTCTGCCCAGGTATCACTGTGCTGCTGGCCCAGACTGTCCTCATGAGCAGTGTGACCAGCATCCTGCCCAGGTCGTCCAACTCTCTGCCCTACATCACTATCTACGTCTTCACCTTGATCGCCCTCGCCGTGCTAACGGTCATCGTCGGCATTATTGTCGTCTGCGTCCATCACGTGACCGAGGTAATCACTCCCGCTCAGTTACAGCCTTTAAAATTGTTTATCAAATGATTTGTTTAAAGCACGGGCTGGAGGCTTTGAGCGCCTTAGAAGACACTATCTTACTATTAAGCCTATATAAAATTAGTAAAACAAAATAGGATTAAACCTGAAAAAAGGAATTACAATTCATTTGCTCCCCGTGGATACTACTTCTAAGCTAAGTGTTATTTTTTATTCTGTTTTTTCTGTTGTTTTTTTTCGCTGACGAAGGCTTCCTGTCGAAACATTCATTGTTTTGTTGCGTTCCTTTTTTCCGGTTAAACCCTACTTTGTTTTACTCATTTTATATTGTGCTAACCTGATTCAATTCCAGTCTCTCCCCTTGTTTTCCGCTCCAAATTGCTGTTTTGAAACTACCGAGCAGAAGGACAAATTTTAATGGAGAGGTCTGAGTAAAATAGATATTTATTAGCTGTTGTTATGGAGCTGTTCGCAGTATTTAAATGTTGTTTTTTTCGTAGTCCAGTATGACACAGTGCGTGCAATACGTATGATTCTATAGTCCGCATGAATTTCACATCCACTTTGCCGGTAATATATTTTTTACTTTTTTAAAACTTTGTTCTTTTGTTGTTGTTTTTTTATTAATTTCTTATTTTAATTGCCAGTATGATGGGAAATCTTCACAAGGCAATTTGAACTTTTCAATCGGGGAAGTGAAAAATAAATCCACTGGCGGTGATTCGTCTCCAGACAATGTCCACCATCCAGACGACTCTATCGCTGCCTCAGATGTCACACGTGATCACAGGGACTCGTTTTGTGGGTCAAAGCCTCGTCATTTCAAGGTTGTCAGCAGACGTGTCAATGACGTGGCATTGGTCATTTCTTCGATCACGTGGTTTGTTCTAAGGCTGGGATTTTTATTTAAAATGTCCTTCTGATGTCATCACTGTCTAAATCATTAAATCATGTGTGTCTCAATCATTAAATCATGTGTGTCTCAATCACTAAATCATGTGTGTCTCAATCACTAAATCATGTGTGTCTCAATCACTAAATCATGTGTGTCTCAATCATTAAATCATGTGTGTCTCAATCATTAAATCATGTTTGTCTAACGTTTTCTTTTAAATTTTCTGCATAGTTGTGCACAAAGCAAATTTTCGCCTACTTACGCATCAACCAAAGCCTAGACTTGTGCAATTTATGACTCTAATAGTTGAATCTGTTCCGCCACGTTTCGCGGGATTAATCTACATCTCCATTCTCAATGTGGGCCGGGCCGCTCGGGAACACGCATAATAAGAGTCCCCATGGACTCATATCTCCCCAATAAAGTGGCGCAGCAAGGGTTAGTTCCACACGGGAAGATCCGATACTTTTGCCATCCCTACGCCTACACGAAAAACTGCAGTTTAGCAAAATTACAGCCCCTTTATATACAATACAATAAGCTTTTAAAAGAACGATTTTCGAGCAGCTTCCAACACTAATGGGCTGGTGTCTGGCACGTTACTGCTTAATTAAATAAACTTTGGTTTGGCAACATTTTGAGACACAACTATTTCATTTAGTTATAGGCTACTTGTTATGGTTAACTCTTCTTTTCTTTTTTTTAAATTATATTTTTATTTAATTTTTTTTTTTTTTTTACATCTAGTCCAACTTGTGGTAATTACGGTACTTATCTTGTGGGTTAAGAAATTTTTGCAATGAAAAAGTAAAGATTAAATTAATTAAATAAACTTTGGTTTGGCAACATTTTGAGACACAACTATTTCATTTAGTTATAGGCTACTTGTTATGGTTATCTCTTCTTTTCTTTTTTTTAAATTATATTTTTATTTAATTTTTTTTTTTTTTTTACATCTAGTCCAACTTGTGGTAATAACGGTACTTAACTTGTGGGTTAAGAAATTTTTGCAATGAAAAAGTAAAGCTTAAAATGCCTAACCCTATTAATGATAAGTTTCTGATTATCATTTAGTTTATCATTTGAAGATAAAAACTTTTCTAATGCACGGCCCTTTGACGTATCTCAGTTTGACATATCGGCGGGAAAATATAATAGTTCAATTTATTTTGTCTAAATCATTAATAACTTAATAAGTTATTCCCCCTTGTTTTGTTTTTCCTGATTTATATTCCCTACTTTCAAATAATTGATATGATTTTCACAATTATTCCTGTGTCATAACCGTTATTTTCACCAAGGGAAGCAATTCCTATTATCACCAATTGAAGTAATTCCAAGTATCACCAAGGGAGGTAATCCCTATTATCGCAAAGGGAAGTAATCCATGTTTGGTTACAGCATGCATTTTAGAAATCTCAATGTGCACAGGATTTTACAGAGGCCCCACTCAGCGCTTCCAGGTTATTCTGCGAACGGGCCTGGAAAATACTTCTTCCTTGGAGTAAAAAATTAATTAATGAAAGTAATTTTAATTTTCAGCAGGTAGATGTTCCAATAGAACAACCAATTTCAGGACAAAACAAAATTACACTTAGAGCATTTAAAAAATAAACAACTGTTCCGGTAAAAATCTAAAAATATATTTATTGAACATATTTTGAACAATTTTAAAATATCTCATTTAATTTATAAAATTTTAAGTCCAAGTTCAACCAACAACAAAAATTAATGAGCCATGTTCAGTGAGAGATGATTTCGCATTAAGCCAGGACAAGGAATAAACATGATGTATTGAGGAAAACAATTTAGTCTTGGCAACGCAACCTATCAATAAATAGTTTGTGAAAATAAGGTATAAAATAATATCATTGTCTGTCACCTTTGGATGCACATGCCAACCTGTAAGGTTTACCTGGGTTTTCGCTGATTTAGAAAAGAAATATTTTTGTACAAGCAGCGGTCTAAATTGGGCGTGCAATAAATTCAACGTTGGATAACAGGAAACTTCAATCTAATTTATCCATTCAAAATGAACAAGTTCAGGATCATCTAAATTTAAAAACAGCGGGCAGTTTCATTGATAGCATTTGTTAATACTAAGACAGCATCGTACGGTAGGAACTACTTTGAGTAGTAAACCCTAATCAATGACCAGCATCAGTCAGTATTCCTATTTATTACTAAGGCATGACTTCATTTAACATGACTGTAATAGAAGCTATTTTCATTTAAAATATATCATCGATCCATTTATGAATGATGTAAACATGCTAAAATTTCCAAGCAGCAAAAGTTAGATTATTTATTTTTAATGAATGCATTTAAAACATAAAAAAATGATGAAAGAATTATAAATGAAACTTTTACGACTTCATTTTTTTTTTCTGTAGTTTTTCATGCTGTTATACCTTTTTTCTTCTTTTCGTACAATTTTTTATCCCACAGGTTGGCATGTATGCCTTTAGATACACCAGCACAGCTGTTGGTTCAGAAATATGTATATATAAGTCCCAGTATCACATTCACATAGAGATATTTCTAATGATAGGAACTACAACAATTAAATTCTTCATTTAGCAATATCAACTAATTAAAACAACAATTTAAACAAAATTATTCGACTCTGATTGAGCTAAGGAGCTATAAAATGCTTTAAAAACAACTTCTAATTAGATTTAAATTATACATCAGGCTGAGTCTTTGATGAATTTAACCAAATTTCCTTGAAGCTAAATGAAATATTATGTAAAAAATAATCTATAAATAGGCCACAGCTTTTGATTACAACAATGAACAATAGTTTGTGTCAGCAGTTTGAAAACAAATCTTAACAAATGAAACAAATCTGAACATAAGATTGATAGTCCAATACCAAACAATAGTCATTGCAATCAGATAGCAATGTTGAACAGTGTGCAATCTCATTAAAAAAATATTATGATGGTTAACTCAATATCTTAAACTAGATAATTGGTTAAATGAAGGTATGCTATTGTTCATTTTAATAAAATAGCATGAACAAAATAAATATGTTGCATAAATAATTTGACGAACCCAATAGTGCATTCGTCATCAGTGTGTTAGACATTATCTCTGTAGCAGGCACCTTTAATCAACATAACAAGTAGAGTTGGTTTTAATGAAATTCTTATAACAAAAATATGTTCATCTCTTGCATATTGAACAAAACTGAATGGTTTACATTAATTTGATAGTTTTATGAATTCTTGAAAACTAAGTTTTTAAACATCTTTAAATAAATTGTAAAATAATTTAAAATGGATAACCTTAAGATGCAGAAATCAAAGGCAGTTGATTTTAAAATTAAATTGTACATAGATAAATTTGATTTAGCCAGCAGTCTGTAAAGAACAATGGAATGTTTACGATTCCTTGAGAGTATTAAGTCAAACATAGGCTGATTGACAGGTTGCAGGTCTTGGGCCTAAATGAACGTTGTTAGGCATCCATTATATTTAAGATTAACAACACAGGTAACCTCAACATTTCATGAATAATTTAAACATAAAAACATACAAATTTAATCATTTTAATAAGATTATAGTACGGTAAATGGAAAATGAAATTTTTAAGTCACCAGACCGGTTTACCCATCCCTCCTCCTTGGTTAGTGTCAGAATAGTTTTCAGGTCTCAAAAATAATGCCCACTACCAGACCATGCTCTAGCACAAATTATATCATAATAAATTTGTATGCATGTAAATTATATTAAAAAATTATCTGGTCATTTTTGTATACCAAAGACAGTAAATAAAAAGATTGTACTGTAAAATTAGACAAACAAAAGGCCACATTTGAAGATCTAGAAGTCAGCATGCGCAGGTTCCCCAACTCTGGTCTAGCCAACTTAATTTAAGGTTTAATGTTTTACAGTATTTTTTATTGTAAGCCAAATATGGGTCATGACTCCTGTTAACTTTGTTTCATTTCCACTACATTTTTTAGGGCAGTGCACAGAATTATAATAATGTGGTGCAGTGTGCAGCCATTGTCATGGGCAACCATTCTCAGTCACGTGTTTACTAATATAATACTGATAGCAATTTCTCAGAGTTTCATTCTTAACTTTGAAGGTCTTGTGAAAACAATATTTAATTAATTGGTCATGTGCAAAAGTTGAAAGTTCAATTCAAATATTCCCATCAGTTAGCTAATGGAAGATTTTTTTGCCTTCTTTTTGTCCCTACTTTTTGCACCCAGTTCGGTTTCCGAATTAACATACAAAAAGAATAAAATGGCAACAGCAGATAAACGTAACATGGTATTAAGTATTAACGCCTCCTCTAAAAGTAAAAGATTATGGTGGGTTCATTCCGATTGGATAAAGACAGCA
Source organism: Lymnaea stagnalis (assembly GCA_964033795.1). Taxonomy (NCBI): domain Eukaryota; kingdom Metazoa; phylum Mollusca; class Gastropoda; family Lymnaeidae; genus Lymnaea; species Lymnaea stagnalis. Next base: position 765,619 of record CAXITT010000168.1, read on the forward strand.
ATGGCATTGATATTTTATTCAATTGCTTATAGAGTTATCATAAAAAATACAGTTAAAAAAAAAAAAAAGCACACAATTTTTTTTAAAATGTTTTTGTTTGTGGTTTTTTTAACTTTTAAACCCTACATTTTCTGACTCATCATAGCGTCCCAGGCGTAAGCTTAAATCTGCAGTAACTAGAATGCCAAACCGTAGGGGTAAACAGGTCTGAGTCACTTTCTTTTGTTTAATTCCTTAACAAGTGTTTTTGTTAGTAATCAGAAAAAAGGGTTTGGTGGGAGCCACACTGTACTAAGAGTATAAAAAATAATTACAGGTGAGCACAGGGCTCTCTGGACATAGCTGCAAACTCTATACTTCATATGTTATAATACAAAACATCAGTGATCTTGGACTAGTTGTTGTAAGTTTAAAATAAAATTAAACAAAATCAATGATAAAACCTTAAAAAAAAATGAACACATTTAGGAAACAAATAAAATAATCTTTGGAAAAGTCTTCCTAGAATAATCTAATTTGATACATAGTTAATCTGCTTTATAAAAGACAAATTATTCTAAACCTTAGCTCAAGAGCTACCTTGATAAGCAATTTCAAACAGCTATGACATTTCTATGATAGATTTTTTAGTTGTTCATAGAACTCACAAAAATCTATATAGACAGTTGTGATTCTAAAATATATCAGATACATTTCATCCATAGTATAGTTCTAGCTCAATTTTAAATTATACTAAATTATCAATTGGACTTGAAATAAAAGGTTTTTAACACGAAAAAACACATATAAACTTGAAGAATTCAGCATTATCAATTTTAATAACTAAAATAAGAGTTATATTTTAAAACTCATCTCTCTTGTTCACTTTCAATGGCTGTAAGACTTTTCTCAATGTTGTCATTTCATCTTCACTACAGTAGGATGTGCACAGTGAATAAACCAGTCTATCTTTGCCCTTGTTTTTGTAGAAGTCATAGATGCCATCTTCTTCATATTTCTCTATCAGTTCTTTGCAAAGTGTACTCAATCTAGGTAAGGAAGAATACAGTGACACAAGTGGAATCAGTTTAAAACTATAGGATTCTGTTAGAAGCATAAAAAACTACAAACTAAAAATTACAATGTCGGCAAAACAAAGCATCTGTTAAAAATGAGAGTTGAAAAATGTACCTGGCATCCCACTTGCCACCGGCTTCCAAGATCCCAGGTTCTTTTTCTTTAGGCAGTCCCTCTCCAGAAAGGTACTTGTCACCATTTATATTTTTCAAGCCATACCTGCCAGAGTATAACTGTCATGTAAAGCTCAAAACATTTTGATCAAGAGCAATAGAAAATATGAGGCATCTTTCATTCTCTGAATTTTTTTTTACATATGCAACAGCCTAGCAAACTTAATGTGATGCCACACACAAGGTCAAAGCTCTGACATATGGATGTACTAGACCAGCGTTTCCTAAATTTTTAAGTTTGGTGATATGGTGGACAAGTTTTGAATTCGCACCAAGGACTGGTGCCCAATTTATTAAATATATTTATGTTACTTTTTATTTGACCATAAATATCCATGTTGTGTGAACTGGCAATGTAAGGCTCAAGAACCGGTGCCAGTCAGCTGACCACCATTTGGGTCACGATGCTCTAGACTCCCTGTTTCAAAACTTTGCTTTCCTGAATTCAAAATTTTATCAGGAGAAAAATCTATGTAACCGTATTTACCACAGAGGGTCTTTAAAAAAAACAATTTAAGATGCCTTGTTTTAAGGCATGGACATTTAAATAACCAAGTTCTTTTTTTTTTCAAGTCTGAATATAAAAGAATTTAGAAATCTCATACATATTCAGAAGAAGTGGTACTGTATATTATAAAGTAATATTTAATAGGCCTACCTAAACAAAAATATTACAGTATTTACAGGTATATAACGTTACATAATGAACAAATGAATGCTTTCAAAAACTTTCCTTTTTTTATAACAATGCTTATTAATAAACGCTATGAAGTGAAATGTAAGAGATAAATGGGCTACCTCATATAACAGATACTATACTATGATTTTTCTATCATATTCTTAAATTTAAATAACTTGAAATTTGAAAGATTCAATAATAACATAGCCTGTAAATTAAACAATGTGATAAATGCTATTTCCAGAAAACTTTCAAAAATAAGCATGAAAGCTATGAAACAACCAGTAGATATTTTCACCAGATACAGAATCAGAGTTTTCTAGACTTAACATTTATTAATCACCTATAACGTGTTCCATGTATAATTCCATGTCTATGTATAATGCAATATGTTGATCCGATAATAATATAATAAAAATTAACTAAATAAATAAATATATTTTAAACTAAAATGTAAAAACCTTTAAATTATTATATTTAAAATGAACTATGGTCATAACGACAAAACAATGCTACATCCCCTTAAAGGGGGGGCTACTAACATTACTGGTGTTATGCACAATTACTATGCGCGCTCAATTTCTAAGTGGTTGCGTAGACATTATATGCCTAAAATAATATCCCCCCCCCCCCCCACCCATAGAAAACTTTCTTAAATGCGCGTTAAAAAAAAGAGCATTCATCCACATGGAAAATAATGATAAAAGAGGTTAAACTCAATAGCTATATAAAGTCGGATGAAAATCAATTTACTTCATTAATAAATACAGGAATATTCTAAATTATTAATTATGCATAACTATATCTAAATTGCTATCAACTTTCAACTTCATCATCTGAATCCATTTTTTTAAAATTACTATTGATCGGTGTAAAAAAACAACTTAAAATGTGACATGGAAATTTACAAATAGTGTGATCTATCCATTTAGGAAGGATGTAAACATGTTACTATTATAATGTCAACACTGCTAATGTTACATCATTTGGATAAAAAGCTAAGAGTTAAACAGATGATGCGTTTTCTTTCAGGGTTTTCTGAGGAAAATGAACTCCAATCCACTCATTTGAATATACAAATTTATTGGATATCTCTAAAACTTTATTTTTCAAAAAAATATTCAGATCTGTATCAGCAGTAACATTATATTTACCGAGGTTAATATTTGGGACAAAAAATGGACATTCGGCCGGGGCAAAGCCTGAGGCGATTTACGGTAATTAAATTCCTACTGCAATTTTTCCTAAAGTTTCTAGATTTACTCAGTTTTGTTACTTACTCTCTCAGTCTCTTATCACACACTAAATCTGCAACATCCAGTACGTCAGCTAGAGACAATGGATGCCCCTTTTTTACATGCATGTGGGCTTTTGCAAAGGCTTTTTCAAACTGCAAAGTATAAATAAAATACTTAAAATTATACCAAATGAACAAACTTTACATTTCAAAGGAATTTTAACTGCAAAAAAAATTATCCATTTAATGATATATTTTGACCAATTTAAATTATCTTGAACTAGGCAACCGACATTGGGGAAAGTTGTCTAGAGTCTATTTAAAATGTGCACATGGATCTGTACACGCTGCTCTATTGGTTTTAAATGTGTTCACATGGACTTCTATTGAATAGCTTCATCTGATATCAGAAAGCCAAGACCCAGTTTCAAGTGCCAATGTACACTCAAGTATTTAACAGCTATTCTGACTACACCATGATTCACCAAATCATTTGCTTAACCGCTCTTTAGACCTTGGTCCCTTAGACTAAATCCCATTGGATGTCATTTGTGGTAGTTTATTTTAGTTAAACTGAAGAAGTAAGTTTACAAAACTATAGTCCATTCAATTATCTTTCATTTGATACCTAATTTTGTCTTATAAACCCAACAATAATATTTTAAATAAATAGTTTTTTAATCCCAACCTCTCACTTCTGATACCCGGGTGCAAATAGTCGCAACCTATGATTTAAAAAAAAAATGTCCATTTATTTGGATCAATAAAAGCAAATCTCAAATAAGTTATCAGGACCACCCAGTAAAGGTTCGTTTTTATTTTTCCTATTAAGATTTTCACTTTTTGCCACCTCTGCCCCATCCATGAAAAGCTCTGCAATTGGCCAAAAATACTCCTCCATATAAAGAAAAAAGTGCCCCCCTCCACAACCAATCCTTCCTACACCACTGTCTAAACAAGTCATTATTAAAAAGTACAAATAAATTCAAACTCATCCTTAAAAAATATGTAGCTCCAAAAAATTCAAAACAAATGTTTGGGTTTTGATTTAGAGTATTGATTTTTCTGAGATTTTAAAAATGTTCAGTGATCTCTGGTAGCGTCTTTTATACTATACATATCAAAGTTAGATGAGTTTACTTAAATTACTACACTTATAGTCTAACGTGTAACTACTCCAAAGAACAAATATGTCAGAAACTGGGTTGATAAAAGTCAGGATATTTTTAAAAACAATTTAAAAAATCAGATTTATTTGATTTAAATAGGATTTTTAAACGTTATATTGTTGTTTTTTTCTTCTTCTTTTTTTAAAAAGATCTATTTAGATTTTGAGGCATATTAATGTTTATAAATATCTAGCTTATAGTATTTCAATCAATTTTTTTAATTTAATTAGCATTTTTTATTTTCAAATCAGATTTGAATTACTTGAATTTAATACATTTTTTTTAAAGAATTGCTTTAGATATTGAGAAATATTAATGTTTATAAAGATTAAACATAATGTAGTTGATAGTACTAATGTCAATTTTTTTATATAAATTGGATCTTCTAAATTTAAATATTTTTTATCATACTTTTTTTTTGTTTTGTTTTTAACAGGATTTCTTTAGATTTTGAAATAGGTAATCTACCATTTGAACGTCAGTTATAAAAAAATTATGTTATTCTGGTTGGAAGTATTTTTTAAACACTTATTTTTTTATTGATGTCCTTTAATAGAATAGTGGATAGAGAGCGACTGGGTTTTCGGGGCATAGAAAGAGAGAGTGGGCGCAGCTTGCTCCTGAAGTGCCAAGCCGAAGTGTGATCATGTTACAGGAGTGCATATAGAGAGATATATCCTTAGAGGCTCATATTGTATAGGACGGATGGGCCGCTCATGCAAACATAAACCAGATCAGACATGGAATGTATGAATACTTTGTTGGGGTCCATCAAAAAATTTTTGTTGGTCCAAATGACCCATAGAATATTGAAAAAGTGGAAGCACACAAAGAGCAAACTGAAAAGGTCAGTTTAGCACAAGCCTCGATCTTTTCCCTTCCTCTTTGCATGACTTCATTTTTCGCAACCAAATTTGTGAAGATGATATTTTTAAAAACTTCTTTGTTTCCTTACGAACTGCATAGGCAAATACACTACTTCATATCCAGAATCTGGGAACAGGAAAAAATGCCAATAGAATGGGACACTGCACTCATAATTCCAATTCAGAAAAAGGACCTAAGTTGGTCTGCTCAAACTATAAAGTAAAGTCCTCAAAAAACTTATAGTAAGAAAACTAGAAAGGTTTAGGGAACACACCCTTAGTCCTCTAGGAAACAATGCGGAATCCGGCAGAATAGGTAAACCACGGATCATATTTTTACATATGAATATAACATCAACATACACCAACTATATGTGGATTACAAAACAGCATATGATAGTGTAGACAGGAATTACCTATACAATGCTCTACAGGAACTTGGAGTCCCTTAAAAACTTACCTGGCTCATACATATGACGATGGCTAACTCCAAAAGTAGAATCAAGGTACAAGGAGTTCCCAGTTAATCAGGGCCTCAGACAAGGCGATTAACAATCATGTATCCAGTTCAACATCATGTCAGAAAAAGTGATTGGAACAAAAAAGGCAAAATACACCACTATCATAAGACCAGTAGTAACTTAAGCTACCGAGACTTGGTTCTTTACCAGAAAAGCAGAGAACCTGCTCAATACATGAGAGAGGAAAATCATCAGGTAAATATATGGCAAAATAATAGACAATGATGTTTGGAGAATCCCTACAAACCAAGAGCTATATCAATTGTACAAAGACATGCCCATAGTCGCAACAATAACAAAATGCAGACTGTGCTGGACAGGACATATTTAAAGGATGCCAGATGGTAGAGCAGCAAAAGTGATCTACAGGCAGAAACCTAGGGGCTGATGGCTCACAGGGCGACCAAGACTGAGATGGATTGATGATATAGAGAAGAACTTACGCCAGCAAGGGGCTCACACATGGAGACGGAAAGCCGTGGATTGATCGGGATGGAAGGATGTGGCAGAGCAGGCCAAGGCACTACACGGGCTATAGCGCCATTGATAATGACATAAAAACATTTCAATCATTTTGGATCAATAGAAGAATTTTATCTTATCAATAAAATAATAAACATTTACATAGCACATTAAACCGGAACAACAGTATTTTTTTCAAAACAGACGCTCAAGTTATTTAAATATTATACATTTTTAAAATGATCAAACATGTTGTTAATATTATTTATAATAGTTTCTTTGGATTCAAATTGTATTTTAACTTACTGATTTAAGTTAAATAATATTAGCAAAAATGAATAAATTCTAAGTTAATCAATTTGAAATGATTTTCATACTTTTTCCCAATAAAATTAACTTTAAAAAAGGGGTTTGAAACTTAAAATCAAGCATAGTCATAAAACAGTCTCAATACTATAATCTCTATGCAATCTATATGAATAAGAATTTCAGTTTCATACTTTTAAATTATCAATATCAGTGTCATAATATTGTAATTTGTCAATATCCTTCTATTCTACCAACGAAGTGTCTACATGTCCGGCGAGAATAATTTCTCGAGATATTTGTCCGGCAACCAAGTCACATGACCGCTGTATCAAAATTGTGTGAGATATTTGTGTGTCAGCCTTGTCACGTGACTGCTAATGTCGAGTTTACTTCATTTTAACAAATTTGGGGGGGGGGGAGAACAATGCATATTCGAAGGAAAATATACTGAGAGCAAGAGAGAAAGGATAAAAATGATAGTGAGGATGATACATATTTAATGTGGGGAGGTCGATAGTTCATAAAGAAATAGACCCTATATCTTAATATAGGCATAGGGGCAATATGGTGTGCCGTTAGGGTAGCCTACTTCTCACACTCAGTCAATATTAATAGCCTAACATAAAACTTTTTTTGAAAGTCAATTGGCAAGTATTGGTCTTATTTTGTTTGGTTCATATTTTAAATTTAGTCTACTAGGTAGAGCTTCATAAGATATTTAAACCAAGATAACAGACTTTTTTTTAAGAGTCAGATTCAAATAGGCTAGTACATTTAGGCCTACTACACCTAACATTATAAAAGTTTTAATTTAAAGTCAAACGCTTATGATACACTTTATCACTCTTTACACCATTTTGAGGCAACCTCTTGTCATGTGACATACATGCCGGAAAAATGACACCCACTAGTCGTCCGACGGTCACATGACATGTCCGCCGGAAGAATATTTCCCGCGCAATTTGTCTGATCACCCGATGTATGGACACTGTCTTTCACCAAAGCCTTCTGATTAAATAATTTGAATAGGAAAAAAAGTTTTCCATCTTTCTCAACCTCAATCAAATATCTAGTTACTAAAAACTGAAAAGTTTAACTAAATAAAAATGAAATTTATTATTATAAACTTGTGCAATCATAATTTTATATATATATATATATATATATATTATGTGACTCATTATTGATTTTAAAAAAACAGACGTTCTTTTTAGCAAGTGTCTTTAAGTATATATTGATTAGATAAAGATATAAATTCCATTCAAATTTAAGAACATGATTTTTATTTGTCCAATTTGATCAGCATCAACCCTGGCATAGGTACCAGCAAAACGCAAGTAAATGAGATCATCACCAAGCCGATAGTGGCAATAGTTATAAATTATATTGCCATACCATAAAACAAATGTTTTTGTGCCTATTTTGGGCATATGCAGAACTAGAATATATGCGCCTTAGTCACTTCCTTGTTTGGTCACGTGATGAGAGTAAGCCATCACTAGGCTGCTACACACAACAAAAGATATTTCATCAGTGCTTCCCCAATGTCATGATACTTAAAAATTTTACCTTTCAAAATATTCTGGAATACATGTGTTTTTTAAATGAAATACATAAATGTGACAATAAATATACGTCAGGAAGAAAGTTATTTCAAGACAAATTTGTGAGCGATATTCGATGGGAACTATCAATACTATCATCGGCAGGCTGTTGTTGAGCTCCGTGCGTGCCCATGACATCATTTGCGTGTTTATTCAATATTTGTGCAGGAGTCATTGCCCTTTGTTTATTTTATTGTTAATTTTCATTGGACGAAATGTCGGCATACACATGACATCATTTGTGTGTTTATTCAATATTTGTGCGGCAAAGGAATATTTTAATAACCGGTTGGAACAAGATTTCATGTGAATAATTAACGAAGGTCCACTTTGTCAAGCCATTGTCTTTACCAAATTTTCTTTATCCATAAGTGGAAACTTATGCAGACTTATACCGCTGTCCTTAACTTTGCTGTTTGAACAGCCAAAAGCCGAACATTGCCTAGGCATCTTGAATTACTAGTTGTAGTGTGTAACGGACTACTGTTGTCAAGCACTAGTGTGTTGTATACAGCCTACCGAAAGTCTTACTCGTTTTTACTCTCATCACTTGACAAATCAATCAACTAAGCGACTCCCATTGAGTATCCTAGTACCTATTTTAATTTGTCTTAAATGTTGTCGTATTCTAACAAAAAGATGGTAGTTTAAAATACTTTTATTAATGAAACAAGTTGATTATTTATAAAATAGTTAATTATTGAATTTATTGCGCTAAAATAAGCGATTACCATTTACACTGCCTGGTCTGCCTTGTTTTTTACCCATTGTGATTTGTGTGATATAAATTATTACTATATTATAATAATATTATAATAGTATGAGGCTGATGAGACCTTAAAAAAATCATTAAGAGTATGAGACTAATAAAGGAAGCTCTACAATAAATACCTGATGAGCAACTGCCGTACAGCCATCGCACCTATGTGCCATTGGCATATGATGAGAACCTTCCTCTTCATCATTCAACTCGGGTGGTATCATAAAAGTTTCACCCTTTTTCAGATTGTGGGGATCGATGCCTTGCTCCCTTGCCTTTTGCTCCATAACTTCTCGTAACTTCGACATATCTCCGCTAGATACTAACCGTATTTGGAGCATTACGTTTACCAAGAAACAAAAAATAAACACATTTATTCGATCGTTTCTTTTCAAGACTAACATCTCTCAAAATGATATCTTCTCCTCTGGCTTCTGTGCGTACGAATTCAACAGTTCGGCGTCTACAAACAACCGTTGTTGGGGCAGACCGAAATCCTGGCAAATGTCATCATTATGCCAAAATGCCAAATAGCATAATATAATCCATGCCAAAATTTTAAAAAATAAACAGCAGGGGGAAAAAATATTTATTTTTTTTAAAATGTAAATCAACGTGGTGGATGCACTTAACTAAGTTTAATTTTTTTTATTTCATATTTAACTAACAACATTACATTCATTTTTTTTTTAGCT